>JAJOOO010005600.1:0-48952 GCA_029582685.1 Solanum piurae | reverse complement strand
ATTATATATATATTGTCTTTTATGTTTTACACTTAACACTAGTTATGCTTAAGAATCAATTTACAAGATATAAGAGTAATGAATTTACCTTTATCGATTAATTTGGTGGAAAATTAAGTAGAAACTGCCCTAATTCGCCCCTCTCAAACCCAAGAAGAATGATGCAGAAAGTACAAAGTTTTGGAACATTTTCTACATAAAATCACAACTTACCCCTTAATAGCAATCTCGCTATAGCGGTTGTCAGCCCGCTATAGCGCCTACACATTCACGCTATAGCAGCCTATCGCCTGCTATAGCGAATTGGACGAACTTTAGAGACTCAGAAACTCCTGAAAAGTCTCTTTGTTGCAATATACCTTCGATCCTTGATGTCCCACACTATCCCCTTTACGCCAAGTTCAATTTCGAGAGTTTTACTCCCCCGAACTCAATTTTGTAAATACCTAAGGGTTCCTTACTTTTTTGGCTACTAGAAAATATAAACCAAGCCTAGTTATTTCATCCTGCCCATTCCTAGATGGCCCCAGACCTCACCTCGCTCAGATTCCGTTTAAGACCGACCTAGCCTAGAACATTTAAGTCACTATCCAGAAAGTTGTTTGGCTCGATTTCTTTCACTATTGTCCTAGTCATAATGATTGGGGTGGGTCGCTACAAGCATAGGGTTAGGATTTGAGTATTATTTGGGTATTTTTAGGCCATTAATTATTGAGTATTGCGTTTTATTATTTGTTTAGACCAAGAACATGCCAAGGCATTGAAAAAGGAGAAAGCTCGGATTCTTTTGATTTTTCAAGGCTTGATTTGAGGTAGGTGATGATTGTGTGTTTTCCAACGTATGTATGTGTTCATGTATACTGCTTTTTTGTATTACTTGTGTAATGCATATGAAGGGGATTAAAAGGCTAATGTGAAATGACACAATTTGATAATATCATGCAATGAACTTGTTTATTTACTTGTGGTTTCAAGTGTGATTGTTCATCGTGATTGTGATTGTGCATTTTATTTGTGATTAGTGATTGACTCGGGTACCACGTTGGTATAGGATACTAACAATTGGCTCGGATACCAAGCCTGATATGAATCATTTATGGTTGGCTCAGATACTACGCCTGAAAAATAATGCATGCACTAGTTTTGTGTATTAGTAATACTTTGTTTGGTACTCTTTTCCAACTTATGTATAACTAATGCTTGCATTAGTTATACACTCTATTGTGTATTAAGGTGTGTATCACTAATACCATGAATTTTCTAGGTATTAGTAATACAATGATTTTAATGCATGCATTAATATGGTTAAAGACCCAGTTGCCCCTAAAAACCTTCTTCTTCTTTTTTTTTACATTTTTTCCACCATAATTGTGAAGGGTAACTTTATAAATAATTTTTTTATGCAATACATGCTATTTTTAATGCACCAAACAAATAATGCATAAAATAATCTATCTATAATTAATGCAAGCATTACTAATTAATACAAGCATTATTAATGTAAACATTACTAATGCACTCTATTTAGCATTATTTTTATACACTTTATGAAACGACCCCTAAGAGTTGTGTGCGTGGGTTTATGAGAGGACCGGGCATGTACATTTTGTGATCATGTGGGACATGTTTCATGCATTGGTTGAGTTAGGATAATGTGATTGAAATATGTATTATGTTGTTACTGTTGGTATATGTTTTTGGTCTGTATTACTATTTCGTGGTTACTTGTTTACATTCATGTTTTAGGAACTATCCGTATGATACTATTAATACACGGTGGTTGTGTAATGATTCTGCATTTTCTCTTTTCTTGTTGAGTACATGACATATTCATATGAGACCCCAGTTAAGAAACATTTGACATTCGAATCCAAGGGTGAGCTACTCTTTTGGGCTGTCATGAATTCTTTTCCACTTCTTGGTCAATCCTTCAGACACATAGACTTAAGATTGTCAGGTTTATGCTTTCTAGTTTTTGGGGTTGCATCCCCATTCCTGACTACTTAGAGTTTTGATTCTATAACCTTCAGATTCTAGGTGTTAAATTTCGCAGTTGTTATGTTTGACAATTGATTTGGTTTATGGGAACTGAATCCATTTTTATTTTAAATAATTATGTTTGACTGTTGTATTTTCGGATTGAGTTAGTAATTGGTTCTTTCATCAAAGGGTTTGTGTGGATGTCATTCACAGTAGGTCAGACGCGTGACACAGTCGAGTAGATGTGATCAATTCGATGCCGTAGCGCGTGCACAGATCCAATATTTTTTTCTGCTATTTATTTTTAGAAACAATAAATACTTATTGAGGATTTATTTTAGAGTTCAGTTTTTGAGTTTTACAGCTTTATTCGACAAAAATAACGCTTCTCTTGCCATCAAAATTGTGAAGAATTTCTTGACTATTGAATTAATCAAATCTTTGGGTTATTGTTTCTCATTACAAATCATTGTAAGCATATTTTCTTACCTATTAATTATTATTTCAAAATTCTATTAGTTGGAATTTTTTTTTTAAAATTATCCCTTAATTTATTTTTGGGTTAGGAAACATAGGCAAATAGAAGTAAAGCACGTCGGCGACAACTTTGCCCTTTTCTAGTTTGAGAAAATAGCCAGCAATGCCACCGAAATGACATCGAAATAAGATTTTTACGCCTGAGGTTATATAGTAAATGGCGAGCAGTGTGAAATTGGGGGAAATCCATGCATGTGAGAGTAAGCTACCTATGGAACAATGACCACCTCTAGTTAAAAAGGTGACCCCGAAAACTAATGAAACAGTAACGAAATCCATTAATCTGGAGCACAGTACTGCAACGAAGAGCACAGTACTGCAACGAAGAGGGATCTAGAGGAGAAGGATGGAGACAATACTGGGTAATACCCAAAACTACACAAAGGAAACTGGAGCTTTTGGATGAACCTAAGTGCAAATGGGTTAATTTCTTTGATAGATTGTCGGCTAAGGGTATGAGACTCCACTATGTGGCTCCGGTTATGAAGAATTGGGAGAAGGTAGTTGAACTAGACAAAGCAGAGGTGGAGAAGGCTACAGAGGAATGGGAAAACATGCTCTGATCTGAAAAAAAAATATCATATTAGCAAAGTGTGTTTATGCTGATCGAGTGGTACAATGGAGGAAGTAGAGTGGTGATCACTGGTTTGGACAAATGTGGGTGCTCCTAAATGGTTATTCATCATGTACTTAGCAGTGTATAAAAGGCTTGCAAATAAAGATAGATTGGTTAAATAGGGTGTGTTAAGTCCCATATATGCCCTCTATGGCCTCGACCATTTGTTCTTTCAATGTTCATATACTGCAAAAGTGTGAAGTAAAATACTAACTTGACAAGGGATTAATAGAAGTACAATGAACTGGACAAATAAAGTCTACTAGCAATTCAATATATGAAGGGTAAAGGTATTAGCACAACACTCATTTATAAAATGGCAATAACAATATTACCTATGGTTGGAGCGCAATAATGTGGTATTCACAGAGAAGAAGAAGTTATCAAGCACAATAATTAGGTATATCATTCAACAGATCATGGAAGAGGAAATATATATCCTAAATTAGCTACTTAGATTATATGCTTTGAATATATATCCATAAAGGATAGCTAGCTAGTAAGATATGAACATTGAGTTTTAGCAAGGATTGATCGTATGTCAATACCTGTTGATTTCCTATTTTGTAACGTTTACTTGATAAATAAAATTTACTTACCAATTTTTTTCAAATAACTATTTCTGCATTATTTATGGGTAAATAACTTCATATATAGGGTTGTGGAACCGTAAAAGAGAGTAATAATGATATGTTGTCTTTATAAGTTTTCTAGACAGTGTCATAGTGTAGTGTATGATTAATTCTTACATTTTGTATGAATTCACATAGAATGCGTACATTAGAACTCACTTATATTCTAAACTTGTTTGATAAAAGAGGTTAAGATTAGAAAGAAAAAAAAAGTTAACACAAAAATTTAGCACGTGATTTTCATCTAAGGACTTGAGACCTAATGAAGATAGTCTACCTAAGACCTATGGATAAACCGGAAGGACTCTAGAGATGTATATTAGAACTAATCAATTTTACACCTACGATCATATAACTCGATTTTGTAGAGACAACTAAATCAAAGCTACAACCTAAAAGGAAAAACTACTACCTTAGATTCTGACTCCTACTGATAAAATAAAATACATTAAAATCATTCTCTGTTAAACATGCTAAGCAAAAGTTTTAAAATTTTACTTTATGCAACTTTTTTGTAGAAATAGAGACCATTTGTGTTGATTCTGTTAAAGAGTAATATTTTTTGTGAGATTCGACTTGACCTTTTTTTTCAATATTTGACAACTATCTCTTTATATGTTTTTAATGATGTAATTTTTCACGATCCAAAATCACAAGTCGTTCCCAACCGATATATAAGCCAGCCCAATAATTTTACCAACTCAATTTAATATAATAAAATGGAACGATAAGTGACATGCACATAGCATAAATACTAAGTCTTTCACAAATATAAAATACTAACAAAAATTTGAATACCACTCAAGATTTAGTTCTCCCAACCAATCATTGAACCTTAAATTTTAATTGATATTATTAATATAAATTAATTTAAAATATAATTATTTTCATCTTAAATTTTTCTTTATCCTTTTTCTTACTTTTTGACTTATTTTCAATTTTTACTTTAATTTTAAATTCATCTTATATTCAACTTCACCTCCCACCCCATCTCTCCTACCTCCCACGTTCAAACCGACCTCCCCCCACCCATTTCTTTTTCTTCGCCCTCCACCCGTTCAGGTGTCACTTTCTCTACATGTGAACAAACCACACAACACAAGACACTACACATCCATTCACCCCCCGCCCCCCGCCTATAACATACAACACATCCATTATGCGCACGTGAAAAGGTCAGTAAATATCTTACATATGGGAGAAAATATGTGGACATGAACATTTTCCAAGGAAAAGTAATGGGAATCGAGAAACAACTTAAAAATGGGTTAAAGCATGAAAAGTTTCGTTAATATAAACATAAGCTATTTATATAGATAAAAAAATTTGACAAAGATTAAACCTGATAAGTTTTTGAATACTTAAAAGACTAAAACTGATAAATATATTATTAAGGGATCAAAATTGATAAGTTTTCGAATACTTAAAGAATTAAAAAGCTGGTAAATGTATAGTTAATGAACCAAAGCTGATAAATTTTTGAATAGTTAAAAGAACTAAATCCAACAAAAATATAGTTAAAGAAGACCTATTCCTATAGTTAAAGAAATATTTATGACGTTTTCTCAACACTTCAAGTATATTTGGAACTCATGAATCTAAATTTTAGGCTGTCAAAGAATTTTGTTTAATTTAGATTAAATCATTATTTTCAGATGCTAATCTAATATTTTTATATCAAATATGGGTGTAGGTACTTTATAGTTGTTACTTCATTTCTATAAATCCTTGTTTACAGTATAACACTTGCCCAAGTCTTAAAAAGAAACAAAATAATAGCCAGATCCAGTGCATCTTCACACATGGATAACAAAGATCATGATGTAGCTGTAGTGATAGCTCCATTACATCTTCAAAGCCATCTCCGACAACTTCTCCATTTTGCATGCCGAATTTCCTCCTATGGTCTACCTGTCTACTATCTTGGCTCAGCCACCGCTAACCATCAGGCTAGACTCCACTCCACTACCTTAAATTCTTCCGACATAGCCAAGATCCACTTTCATGACCTTGAGATTCCTACTCAAGATCCACCTCTGAATGTTCCTATGCATATTTGGAATGCTTCTATGCAAACACGTGAACCCATTGCTTCTTTCTTTCTAGATATCTCCTCAAAGGCAAGACGAGTTGTTGTTATTCATGATCTTTTAATGTCCTATAATGTTCAGGATATTTCTTCATATCCCAATGGAGAATCCTATGTATTTCATTGCCTTCCTATTTTCGATATGTATTGTAGTCACTATGCCCCAGCAGCAGGGTTGCCTATTCCACTTGAAGAAGAACTTCTTAAAAAGTTACCTTCCAATGATGATTGTTACAACCCTGAGGATGTCGAGCACCATGCAAAGTATCTAAATCATTGCATGGGCAAGAATGCTGGTGATATCTTTAATACAAGTCAAGTAATTGATGGTACTGCTTTTGTTGATTCCATGGCACATCTTGCAACCATACAAAACAAAAAGTTATGGGCACTCGGACCAATTCTACTTACACAAGATCATGATAAGATCCAAATCAAACACCTATGTTTGGATTGGCTTAACAAACAACCTTCAAAATCAGTTCTTTATGTATCTTTTGGAACATCCACTTCATTTTCAGCTGAACAAATCAAGGAGCTTGCAATTGGTTTAGAGCTAAGCAAACAAAAGTTCATATGGGTTTTTAGAAATGCTGATGAAGGAGATCCCGTTACCAATAAATGCGAAAATAATAGATCAGGACCACTTGAGTTGCCAGAAGGATTTGAAGAAAGGGTAAAAGGCGTTGGTTTAGTGGTGAGAGAATGGGCACCCCAACAAGAAATTTTGGCTCATCCGTCTACTGGTGGATTTATGAGTCATTGTGGATGGACTTCTTGCTTAGAAAGTATTATTGAAGGTGTGCCAATAGCAACTTGGCCTATCCAATTTGACCAACCAAAAAATGGTTTTTTAGTAGCACAAGTATTAAAAATAGGGCTCCATGTTAGGGAGTGGGAGCAACGGAATGAGTTAGTGACTGCTTTCACCATTCAGAATGTAGTTAGCAAATTAATGGCATCGGAAGAAGGTGATATGATTAGGAAAAGAGCACAAGAACTATGCAAGGCAGTAAGGCGGTCCACGGAGGAAGGTGGTGTTTCTCGAATGGAGTTGGACTCTTTCGTGGCGCATATCACAAGATAGAATTTTACTTGTTTAGAATATTATTGTTATTAAGTATTTTGGTTGTATTGTTGGCAATTTCCTTTATCAGGTTGCTTTGTCTTTTCTTGAATACTACTTTGTAGTGTTTCTTTACTTTTTCATTTTAGTCCGGTTTAAAATAAATATCTTTTTATTTTTTAATAACTTTATAATTTCAACTTTCATCTATCATGTATAAGATTATAAATTAAATGATAATTTGATAATCCTATTTGGGTATTATTTACTAATCCTAATAGCCTCTCTCTTTTGTCAAAAAAAAAAAAAAAAATGAAAAAAAAGAAAGAGAGAAGTTCACTAGCAAAGGCAATCCTAGCAGCCTCAACATCTCTTCTTTGAACAAATCGAAAACAACAGAGTCAAAAAGCTATTATTTTTCTAAAATATATAAAACAAATAAAAACTAACCAAGAACATGCTCTTGCTTGAATGAGCTCTTGGCCACTTTCCTTTACTAAATAGTCAAAAAAATAATAAGAATTATTGTTTTCATTATCATATTATCCACAACCCAAATATAGCTGAATTGTTTTATAAAATAATTAATCAGCTATTTCTTCCAACATAAAATTCAAAGTATCTTCTAACCCAAAACTGATCAAAATCACAAATATCTTTTTATTTTTCTGCTTCTAAAACAACCTCATCGAGAAAATGTTAAGCAAAAAACTATATTAAAAAATATTATTTCATCCGTTTAATTTTACTTGTCACGTTTCATTTTACGAGAGTCAATTTCACTAATCTTCGGAGTTAAGTTGAATTAGATTATTTAATGAGTTGAATAAGGCTTATATGATGCTTATGTCGAAGACTTTGCTTATGTTTATGATATTGTCTCTTATGCTTATAATTATGTTTTATGGAGTATTTCTTATGCTTATGGATTATGTCTTATGTTGACTAACCCTTATGATATTATGCTCTTATGATGTTATGCTACCTAACATATTTAGTACATTTTGTACTAAAGTATACTTTGCCTACATTCTCATCAAATGTAGGGTTTGGAGATTTGAGTTTCCAATCTTGAGGCTAGGTTTCTAAGGAGTTGAAGATTTGATGAGTCCTCATAGCTTCGAGGACAAAACCCATTATTTCCTTTATGTCTTTTATTTTCATGTTTTCAGACTATTGTATGGGCTATGTCCCAAGAGTTTATTCAAAAGTTGTATTAGATGATTTGAGACAAAGTGTAAAAAAGACTTTCGCTTGCTTTTATAAAAGACTTCGATTGTATGGATAAAGTTTTTAAAATCTCCGTACTTTTCTATTATCTTATGTTATGATATACTAAGGGCTTGTATGAGATCCCTCCGAGGTCAAGTACGCCATGTTACATCTAGGGTGTACCCCTGGGTCGTGACAAACTTGGTAATCAGAGCATAAGATTTAGAATGATTCTAGGATTGTCTCAAATTACGTTTAGTAGAGTCTTGTTCATAAATGTGAAGCACGCCACATTTATGAATAGAAGGCTATTGGATGTTTAGGAAATCTCACTTCTTCATTCTCTAAGTCGTGCCATATAGTTTAACTCTATAAGGTCTCTCTCCTACTCCTTATCCGATGGTCTTTAGGATATGACTACTTGAAGGGCTCATGCTACAAGGAGCGAGGGAGAAAGGTTAGTTGTGATGCCAATTATGGCTATGTGACTAGATATACTTTGATGTTGTCTTTAGTATAAATGGGTTGTATTATGGTTATGTATATTTGATGGTAGAACTCGACTTAGTCATGATGAGTTTTGGAGGCATGTTGATAAATTTGATGAATAGGGTGTTTAAGTGATGCATAAATGGGTTGAGTGAATAAACTCCTCTAAGAAGGGTAGAAGTGTAATTCACATTGGTTTAGAATCATTTTGTGTGATGGATGTAAAAGCTTAGTTATAACTTGTTCCGACCTTAGAGTTGAAATAAATGATGCTTAGAAGAGTTCGTATAGGCTTACTCCCAAGGGGGAGATGATGTGCTTAGATAGCAAGGTCATTGAGTGTTCTTGATGTTCATGATTTAGGTTAACTTGAAATTCTCACTTTGAGAGGTGTAGTGAGTTTGGGAAGCTTAGTCCCGGTTTTGTAGGCTTATGTGAGATTTTAAGTGGTGTTGATAAGGTTGCTTGTGAGCTAGAGTTTCTTAATGAGAACCTCTCTAATTTAGAAATACAAGTAGGGATATTAGACCGGCAAGTTAAGAAATAGAAGAACGAGGAAGTTGTTCCCATGAAAACATTCAAGAGTGATCTTTTAGTAAGGATTTTAGTTGAGGGTGAAACTTGGGAGGCCTAGGGCCAATGACAAGTCCCGATATCCTCATCCTTTTTCCTTGTATTCCTCCTTTAGCATTAGGATCTTGAGCTGATAAGTTTCTCTTGATTTGCTTTTATGTGAAGTCATGTGTGATTTGTATGTTTCCATGATTTCCTTATGTGGTTCATGTTCATGAAAGCTTGTGATTTAAAACAAAATGAGTTTGCATTATTTTACCTCATGATGGTAGTGCATTGAGTATGACTTGCCTATTTGACTTCATGAGATGAATATATGAGCATGCCTTAGTTTGGGGTTGAGAGATTCCTCATTGAATAAATGTTTTTTTGAGAGAAAAATTGCATTTAGGCTCCATGAGTGTATGTTAAGCATGTTATGACTAGGAGATGGTAGTTCCTCCTTGAACATGAGTAGATATAGAATTTCATGCATTTTGGGTTGTTAGATGTAGTTCCTACTTCCTTGTGTTGCATTGAATGTGTTTAGTTTTTAATTGAAGTTTTCCTCTCTTATTCTTGTACATTTAGATGAGTTGCATGCATAATGGGTTGCTAGTCTAGAGTCGTTTCTTCTAAGAAGTGTTTAGAAATGTCATTCGAGGACGAATGATCCCAAGGGGGAGATATTGTAATACCCCGAAAACTAGTAGACTAAACTAGAGCCTTAAGTTAGGGTTCTAGAGTGTATATGAGGGTTAGAGTCATAGATAAGACTTTCCGTACTAAGAATGAGGGGTTTAGGAGTTAAACGTCAAGGCACGTGTTACATCCCGTAGTTTAGAAGACCATCTAGGGTTTAATTGAGGGTTACAAGGGCAAGTGCCAAAGAAAAAGGGGCAAAGCCTAAGCCAAAGGCCAAAGCTGCCTTAACCTTGGCAAGACACTGCCCCAAGTTCACGATCATCACCAGGACCAGTGGTCTTGACCACAGTTTATGGGAGGCCTCGTGAAGGTCTCTTAGACTTGTGGGAGGCAAGTCTTTGAGGCCAAGCTACTGCCCAAGGACCACGAGCAACTTCACGACCAGTGGTCTTGACCATGGTTCGTAGGAAGGCTCGTGGTCATGCCTTAGCATTGTGGAGGCCAAGACATCAAACCTTAGGCGCCACTTCCCAAGGATCATGGGCAGGACCACGGCTCGTGGTCTTGACCACAGCTCGTGAGCCCTGTCGTGGTGCGTGGGAGTGGGATGCTTAGTGATGGTCTCTTTAGTAAATTCATTTTTAATTGGTTTTAAGTGGGGGTCATTTTATATGGACTTTATACACCTATATAAACTATTTTAAGTCATTAGCCACCCCAACTAAGTCATTAATTCCAAAACCCCAAAAGATCCCAAAGTTCTTCATCTAAAAAATCCTCTCTCTAGAAAACTAAAGACTTGAAGAAGAAGATAGAGCTTAGGTCAAGAACAAGACTCCATTTTTGCAAGCTTAGTAAGGCTTTGTATCCAAGGTATGTTATCTTATTCATCTATGGATTCTTCCATCCACAGAGCCCCCTAGATTTCCCCCAATTGTGAAGATAAAACTCAATTCTAGCTAGGGTTTCTTCCTATGTTGTGGGTAGTGATGGGTATGATTTCAATTGAGTGGATAATACTTATTTATGATTGATTTAACATTGAATGATGATATTATGGTGAATTTATGTGTTTTCAATGGTTACTCCTAGTCTAATTGATGAAGTTGATATAAAGTGGATTTATGCCATGAAAAGTGAAATTGAGGATTAATAAGTGATCTTCTAGAATTGATGTTATGAGTAGTAATTGATCAAGAATAGAAGTTTGTAAACATGAATTGAATTATATTAAGGCGTATATGGTGGACCATGACTAGTAACGATTGAGATTGAATCTTTATGTTGAATTATGGTTAGAATTGCTTAAGAGTGAACTGTGTGACTATAATACCTTGTGATCTAGATGTGAATGGTGATTGTAAAAGGTAAATCTTTGAAATTAAGGCTTGTAGTCATGTATGTTGATCACTAGTGTTTGAAAGTAAAGTTAGCATGATCTATAATATGAATGTGTGCATGTTCTTGTAGAATCTATGTAAATGCTATGAGTACACATTAAGAGTGAAGTGTAAGTGATTAGGTTGTTGTTGTGGGCTGATTGAAAGGTTATTCCCATGAACTCATAATGAACTTACCATGAAATGTGTTCTCACATAGTAATGGTTCTAGGGTTGAAAGACTTTTCTCACCAAATGGAACCTAAGGCTAAAGAGCATTCATACCTAGGTCATGGATGTTGATAGTTGCTCACGCATGGTCTAAAAGAGGTATTTTAATGAATTAGCATGGATTGGCTGTCAAGAAAATCTTTCCATAAAACTTGAGTCGAAGTAGAGACTTAATAATTATCTTGTGGGATTTAGGCCTAGCACTGAGTGGATATTGAAATGAGATGGAGGTTCCCACCTAGTTGAGTTTGGGCTTCCAAAATGGGAACTCTCACCTAGTAGAGTTCGGATTTCTCAAAGTATGTCTCATGAGATGGAAGCCTTCACCTAGTGGAGTTTTGGATTTCTAGTAGCAATCTCTGTATCCCATAACTACGTGCCCCGTATGAAGGTTATCTAGTGGATCCTACTAAGCTAACAAACCGATTCTACCTTAGGCAAGTAGACCAACTCTTGACGGTGTGGGTAACTGATACGCTCAAATTACACCTCCCTAAAGAAGTATAAGCGATCGTTGTCAAATAAAGAACCCAACTTGTAGGTTGGGGTCGATTCCACGAGGAATATGGTTCAGATTTAAACTTAACTCACTATTATATTCGTTTAGTAAAACTATTTTCGAAAACAAGTAATTAAAGGGGGGATTTGTGCAAGCAAATAATTGATGTTGTTTAAGTATCAAGTGAGCAAGATTCAAACTTTGTTGTTATCAATGAGAGAGAGAAACTAGGGTGTATGTGTTCCCCATAAGCTTTTAACGCGGTAATCCTATAATTGTAATCCTTTCCTAGTGTTTTACATGCAAAGTTGGTAAGATAGGTATCCCTAAGTTATTGCTCCTCCAAATAGGGAATTTCACCCCGCACCTTGGTCCGGCTACGTGTGTATACTTTACTAACCTTTACCTTTACCTCAGATTAGACATCACATCAATGTATGGCTTAGTTTTCACCCTCACACCAATTGACATTAGACTATTAGATAATATCACACTAAATCTCTGTTGTTAATTCTTTTCTCATTAACTACCTCATTGGTCCGGCAAGTAGCAACGAGACGAGTTCTAATGTTGCGCACCATTAGAAGGACTTCTAAGTGAAAGAATTAACAATACATGCATGAATACTATTCAAGAATTACTTAGTTATTATTCATACTTTGTTAATTGCTCATGGTTCCCACAACCCTAGTTGTGGATTTAGCTACTCATGCTTGAAAGAACACAAATCATATGATTGTAAAGAGAATTCATGAACTTACGTTTAGATTAGAAGAAACCCGAAATCTCAAATTGAATTTCAAAGCCAAAATCGTATAAACCAAAATCCGGAAATCAAAATTGCTGAAGTTGCAAGTTAATTCCCACACCAATTATCAAGAACTAAAAGTAAACAATGATGTCTAACTCCTAAAAATGAGGTTTACATACCCTATTTATAGAAAAACATGTCCTAAACAAAAAGGAAACCAAATAAGGAAATAAACTTTTTGGGACACGACTTCAATCGACGACTTCGACCTACGGATCGTGGGTCAACCTACGGCCCGTAGGTCAACCTACGGCCCGTAGGTCCCCTTAATTGGTCAACACTTAGAACTTTTCCACAGAGTCTGGAACCTTTAACTCCAGTTCATCACTGACGGACGTGCATGACAGACCGTAGGTTGACCTACGGTCCGTGGGTCCTCTTCCGTGGCTCCACACTTGGGATTTCCCTGATGCTCTATCTACGCCACCCATTGATGGACCGTTAAAGGACCTACAATCTGTAGGTCAATTCCGTGGTCTTCTGCAAATTTTCATGTGTCATCTCACTCAATCGCGTCAAAGCCTATTTCCTGCAAACATAACACACAAAACATTATTTTCAACATAAAATGGCCCTAGACACGCACAACTCTTAAGTGAAATGTATCAAAAATATCGTAAACTCACGGTATATCAGTAACATTGGGAGGGATCATGTGATAGCTCATGTGTTCTCATGTCGGTTAAAGCTATATCCCAACTACAACAAGATTAGTAATGAACTAAGATTATGCTTAAAGAAGCATCTTCTAGAGTTCAAATCTAATGGACTAATATTATGCTTAAGGAAGCATATCCTATAGTCCAATACAATTAAGAAACTAAGATGTGCTTGAAGAAGCATCTCCTAGGGTTCAAACTTAATGAACTAAGACTATGCTTGTGGAAGTATCTCCTAGAGTTCAAAACAATGATGAACTAAGATGCACTTAATGAAGTATCTCTAAGTGTTCAAAAGCATTAATGGACTTAGACATGCTCAAGGAAGCATCTCATAGGGTCTATCTTAACAATAAACCTAGACATGCTTAAAGAAGTATCTCATAGGGGTTCAACCTAATAATGAACTAAGATTTGCTTAAGAGAATACCTCATAGTGTTCTAAGGTTTAAAGAGAGGGACTAGTTTCCAACTAAGAAGTATGAGTATGAGGACCTAAAAGTGGTACTTAGTATGAATGGTATTATGGGATGCCATTCATGCATTGCACAAGTATGACTTAAGGTTATTCAAGAAAGTGTTCTCTTATATGATGTATGTTTAAATAGGATTGTGCTAGAGTTGCATTCTTTGTTAGTATTGACTAAAGGTGAGAAATTCCCTTGGTTATGAGAGTTAAGCTAAAGGATGAGATCCTAAGGTGATTAGTATAATGGCCTAAGGTGGTACTTAGTGTGAGTGGTATTATGGGATGCCATTCATGCATTGCGCAAGTATAACTTGAAGCTACTTATGAAAGCCTAAGTCTTGACTATGCATATAGACTATTATTAAGATGACCAAAAAGGGATACTTAGCTTGGATGCTATTATGGGATGTTATTCATGCATTGCACAAGTATGCTTTGAGGTTACTTGAGAATAGTCCTATTATGATATGAATGACTAGGAGTTGAATAAGGCTTATATGATGCTTATATTGGAGACTTTTCTTATGGTTATGATATTGTCTCTTATGCTTATAGGTATGTTTTATGGAGTATTTCTTATGCTTATGGATTATGTTTTATGTTGACTAACCCTTATGATGTTATGCTAGTTAACATATTTAGTACATTTTGTACTACGCACACTTTGCCTACATTCTCATCAAATGTAGGGTTCGGAGATTTGAGATTCCAATCTTGAGGCTAGGTTTCTAAAGAGCAAATGAGTTGAAGATTTGGTGAGTCCTCATAGCTTCGAGGAAAAAACCCACTATTTCCTTTATGTCTTTTATTTTTCATGTTTTGAGACTATTATATGGGCTATGTCCCAAGAGTTTATTCAAAAGTTGTATTAGATGGTTTGATACAAAGTGTATAAAAGACTTCCGCTTGCTTTTATAAAAGACTTCGATTGTATGGATACATTTTTTAAAATTTTCATACTTTTCTATTATCTTATGTTATGATATGCTAAGGGCTTGTATGATACCCTTTGGGCTCAAGTATGCCATGTTACATCTAGGGTGTACCCCTAGGTCGTGACAGCTAAAGTCTTTGCCTCTCATCCTCGGAACTGAGCATAAATGTGACTATGTCTGAAGTGTATGAGCATAGGTCATGAACATAATGCTGATATGTGATACATTAATAAGATGTCATAAAGATTGAAATTTGAGGAATACGCTAGAGTATGAATGGATTAATATATCACTTTAACTCTTTCTGAACACTTCACTATCTGATTCTCAACACTTGACTTGGTTCCTCACCTAATCATCTACATCTTAGGTCTGAAGCTAACACCCTAAGGTTATGGACTTATTTAATATTCTTTAAACTAGTCTATATTCACTTTACTCTAATACTCAGGAAATGCTAATCTCATAGCTACCGAACTCTCTATGCACATGTGCTAAGATATCTTCCAAGGCTTCATTTTTAGATGGTTCTCTTAACTTTTTCCCACTTATATAGAAGTCCTTCTATAATATTTACCCACATTGGCTTATAAAGCCGCTTAATCTAACTCTTAATAGTCTTACTTCTCCTTCTTAGCCCACTAATATCTCCTTCTAAGTTCATAGCTACCCAACTGGAGGAAATATAAAAAATATTTAAGAGGCTCGTTATTGGCTATATATAACCCTTTCGACCAAACTAGTAAGGAGAATAAATAATGCTTACATTGGCCTACTCTTCTCCACATTCTGTAACATCTCGTACTTCGAAATACCAACTAGAGATTCGTACAAGTTAAACTTCAGTTGTTAGTTTGGGTCAACTTCAAACAACTATAACTTTTATCACATAAATATTTAGGTGGCCCATGAGGTATCAAATCTAAGGTCTTTGAGTCCTCTTTCCAACGTCGCTAAGTTTGCTAAATTCCGAGCTTCGAGTAAAAAGTTATGGATTTTCGAGTGAAGCCTCTCTAGTTATGACTTTTCATTCATTTAAGAGAAGGGGTATTTTGGTATTTTCCTTACCTCACTAAGCCTAAAACATTCCAAAAGAATTTAGGGATTTTAGAGCAAGTTTTATAGGATAAAGAAGAAGGGTTTCTAGTGTTCATTCAAGGGTTGGGGATTTTCGCCAAGAACAAGTGTTTTTCTAGTTATGTAAGATTTCATAGTGTAGGATTTGTTCGCCCTCACGCCAATCATATAATTTCATCCATGAATTTGTTCTTGAAGTTGATTGATTGAATTTCTTGAGAAGTTCTTG
Source organism: Solanum piurae (assembly GCA_029582685.1). Classification (NCBI taxonomy): domain Eukaryota; kingdom Viridiplantae; phylum Streptophyta; class Magnoliopsida; order Solanales; family Solanaceae; genus Solanum; species Solanum piurae. Next base: position 32,845 of record JAJOOO010005600.1, on the reverse strand, counting down.
AGTTTTAAACCTATTCTTTAACAATGGAGCTTTTTGAGTTCTTGAGGTGAGGGTCTTGCGAATGAGTGTTGTTCTTGTTGGATTTTGGGTGGGATTTCGTTGAATTTGTGTTGGGTTTATGAATCCAAATGAGTTGGGAGTAAACCATTCAATTCTAGATGAGTTAGTCCTTGAATTGGAACAAGAAAATTTGTCAAAATCTTGGTAGAGGGGTGAGGCGTCGCGCCACCATTGCTCCCAAACTACTGGTCAGTAGTTTAGGGCCTGCTGCGCCGCACCAACAGTGTGCCCCAACTACTGCCCAGTAGTTTTGGGGTTGGCGCCCTGCGCCACTCAATGCGCCAGAGTCGCCAGGTCCCTTACCCTTTCCGTGTGTGTTTCATAGAATCATACCTAGTGCATCACCGTCTCCATTGGAGTCCGCCGACAGTATTTGATAGGCAAAAATGTTATGCACTGTCAATTTTGGAGAGGTCGTGCTCAGTTGGCATTCCGCCCTTCTTGTAAGGAGACCAATAATGTTTATTTTGCACTTCTTTTTGTATTTTTGGTCATATTTTCAAATATTAGTCCTTGCCTTCATAGCTGCAAATCATCAACATTCTATTAGAATAGGACAAAATTAGGAATTGAGGACACTAATTATTGAGATAAATGGACCTTAAATGAGTGCAATTCTACCACTCATCAACACCCCAACTTAAACTTTTGTTTGCCTTCAAGTACATCAAGAACACGAAAATCTCAATAAGGGTGTCTACAAAAGTACTCAATGTGAGCCAACATGCAAGCACCAAAGCAAGACTACTCTCAATAACATGATATACTCAATCATGATAAAAAATCTTCAAATGATGACTAGCTAGTCTCAAAACAAGCTCAAGCTCACTTTAGCTCTTTTTTTCTAATGCAATAACATGTTTCAACAAATGCATTCAAGTGCCCTCACATCAAAAATGATTTTCATACTCTCACAAAGCAAATCAACAAAGGTATAATGAATCAATGCATCTCTCGTCTCTCAAAAGAGAAACATATGCAAGCTTTATCCTATAGGTTTGCCCATATTTTCCAATCATTGCATAACCTAGTTCATACGAGATCTCGAAGGTCTTTTAGGCTTGGAATGGGGATGAGGGTTAAGGTATGGTCAATTTGGATTGGTGACTTTATATTTTCAAAGCATTCTTGCAATCATCATCACCTTTTCTCAAGTTTTTTTCATTCTTTTTCATTTGAGAACTCAAACCTTGACTTGTCACTCAATTTATTTTGATTTCCCTTTTATTTCAATCACTTCTCTTTTACATTTTCATTTTTCCAAGGCAATTTTCAGAAAAAAATAGTTTTTATAAGGAGGGGTTCCTTCTTTTTGTATAACTTTCAAAGTTGAGTCTCATTTAATAATTCTTTGCCCTTCATTTGGCTAACATTCTTCCTCCTTTTCCACACCCCCAACTTAGGCCTTTCCTAAATTGGCTATTCAAACATCGCAATGCTTCAAAAAGGATTTTTGGTGAGAAGGTAAGGATAATTTAGTTCAAGAGGCTTTATTTTGGTTGCCTACAAATAGGTTAAGCTCAATTGGAGCCAAAATGGATCCACACCCTCACAAGGTAGTCACAAGGGATTATGGAAAATTCGGTTCCCTCTTTAAATTGTTGCCCAACATCATGCCTTGCATTCATCAAGATTCAAATAATTGGACTAACAAGGCAAATTCTAGGACTCCACATGCATGCTCTCATGTAAGACCTCACCACACATGGCACTTCGAAATACACTTATTTAGCACATTCTGAAAATATCAAAAGTGTACATGTGATGTTCATTGCAAGACACACATCACAAGGCAGCTAGTCAACAGAAGATTCAAGGAGATCGCTCAAAATGGAAACCACATTGATTTCACTCTTGCAACGCCAACACTATACACTATGCTAATCATGAGTACTATTCAAGACATCGATATGGGATACAATCAATCCATGAATTTTTATCAATGAAAACTTCAAGCATTTCATGATTTTAAACTCATGAAAGGTTGCAACATCAAGATAGAACGAAAAAGAAATAAAGAGACAAATTTAACCCAAAATAGCACTCTAATATAAACAAAAGAATTATTATAAATATTCAAAACTTAAAACAACGAAACACAATAGAAGGGGGGAATATTGGCACGAAGGCCCTCACCTACCAAAAATAAACTATAGCGACCAAAATGCAAGATAAACAGAAGTACGGGGAGGATGAGATAAAGGGTCCCCCTGTTAGGCTATGTTTGTGGAGCCCTTTCGTCTGGAGTTTCAGGTGGTTAAGCCTCAAGAGGGGTGTCGCGCCCCGTTTTTCTCGCGAAAATGGACCTTCGACCTAACAACTCTCTTTTGGGCTTTTGTGTGGATTGAAGAGTCGCCACCTAACGAATTAAGGTATTTTAGGGCACCTATCTAACCTAGCTAAATCTAACTAAGGTTAACGAACCAAAGATCAGTGTAAGGGTTCAAATTACCTTGAGGGAAAGGTGTTAGGCATCCCTCGAGGTCCACAAATGTGGGTCCCGGCCGTATCTCATGCAATTTATGTGGGGGTTACAAATAGCAATTAAGGTCACTTCATTTATTTGTTATTTAATTAAACATGCTAGCTAGGTGATAACTATGATTAAACAATTAAGGTCAATTTAGTTATTTTAATTAATTAAGCATGCAAAAACTATGTGATAACATAATATTTAACAATTAAGATTACTTCATTTATTTAATTAATTAAGCATGCAAAACTAGGTGATAACATAATATTAAATAATTAACACAGACAAAATTTAAAAGAAAAAGCGAGAAGATAAAAGTAGACAAGTATCTAGGCAAATAAATTTTTATATTTTTATTTAAGCTACCCCAAACAACTATAATTACAAATAAATAAAAGGGATAAAAGGAAAGGGAGACTCTGAAGGACTTTAGGATCAGCACTTGACTTTTCTTTATTTTTCGATAGGCTTCCGTGTAGGGACAAACAAAACCAAGGTTTGTCGCTTTAAGCCTGAGTCGATGTCATCATATCCATAGGGCCTAAACTACCCCTACTCTACCACCGCATGCTTTTCATTCTAAAAGGTGCCTATTGTACCCGCTTAAGGTCCAAGAGGCATTGGACTATTATTGGGAAGGGTTTAGACTGAAATAAACTCCTAATAGGCCCACCTAGACACCAAGTCAAATAATTTGGACGAGCATTTAGCACATAAGTCTCATGTTGGCCTCTAGATTAGATTATTTAGCATGCTAGCAAACACACATAAAGTGAAAGGTCTCATGCTTAAGTGTGTGCATACAAAATAAGCAGCATGACAACATTTTTTGGCATTTAGGGGTAGAAAAATTGTCACAAGTGCAGAAAACAATTATTAACTACTTTTAAAAAGGGGCAGAAATATTAATGCAAAAAAATAGCTTATTAATTAATTTTGAAAAGCGGCAGAAAAATATTACAGCATGCAGGAATATGTTAGAACAGTAGCAGATTTTGTTATTAATTCAGAAATTTATTTTAAGCAATCAGTTTATTGGATGCAGAAATTAATCAGTAGCTGATTTTAAAACATGCAAGAAATGATTGATTCTAAGTGGCAGGGCAGTTGCAGAAAATGATTACGGGCTGGATTTAATCGGGTAGCAAATAGCAAATGCAGGAAATAATTAATTGATTTTAATTTAACTGGCAGAATACAGTTGTGGTGCAAAAATTATTTAACAGGGAGCAGGAATATGCAGCAAATTACTTCAGTTATTTAACATGCTGACAAATTATATTTTTTACAAGTTGTTTTATTGATGTTATTAATTAAGGCCTATAGACATGATATCTAAGTGAACATGCTGAAATTACTATCAAATCTATAGGCATGGTATCTATTTCATTTAAACAAATTATTAGACCCTATAGGCAGGGTATTTATGAAAATAATATATAACCAAGTTTGAAACCTACATGCATGATTTCTAAACCCAAACATGTTGAAAGCTATTCGAATCCTTTAGGCATGCTTTCTAACTTTCACTATATTACAAATAAGTTATTTGACAATATTTAATTTATTCAATAGTTATATATAATAGGGATGACTAGAAACAAGCAAGACAAGAAGATGTAAAAGCAATTATTATGTTACTATCCTATTTTATGCTAGTATGTGATTACACAGATTGAAAATTTATTTAATATGTAATTAATGAACATTGAGAAAGAGTGGCCAAACATAGAACATGTTTATAACTTAAAACATTTAAATATCGGCAATATCATTTTTTATTTTAATTAGATTTAGAGGAAGGAATGATCGAATAATTAAATCACACTCCTATAGGCATGCTTTCTAACAACAAATAAGTTGTGATGACGTAACAAGTAGCACGTAAATTCCCCTCCCCCTTAGATGATTCCCCTAAATTATTACATAAATAAGAGAGTTAGATACAAATTATTACAAAGTCACAATAATAATCAAAAGACAAATATTAAGACAAAAGTAGAGCTCCAATACCCGAGAGACTATGTACGGACCTTGCCAGTTTGGTGAAAATTTACCCTTTTCTTCATCTTGATTTGAGAAAATCCTCTTCAAAACCAGTTGCCCAGGTGAGAAGTGTCTGGGGCTAACCTTCTTGTTGAAAGCTCTGGCCATTCTATTTTGATAGAGTTGACCATGACAAATGGCGTTAATTCTTCTTCCATCTATTAATGCCAGATTCTCCGCCCGAGCTTGTATCCATTTAGCATCACTCAGCTCTGCTTCCTGAATAATCCTTAGAGATGGTATCTCTACTTCAGCATGTATCACAACTTCATTACCATATACCAGAAAATAGGGTGTAGCCCCAGTAGAAGTTCTGATGGTGGTACGATATCCCAACAATGCAAATGGTAGTTTTTCATGCCACTGTTTGTGATTGTCGATCATCTTGCGTAATATCCTCTTGATGGTCTTATTTGCAGCCTCGTCGCTCCATTCATTTGTGGTCTATATGCTGTAGAATTTCGATGATTGATTTTGAACTTCTCACATAATGATCTCATCAAATCACTATTTAGGTTGGTTCCGTTATCAGTGATGATTGACTCAGGAATCCCAAACCTACAGATAATATTATTTTTTACAAAGTCATCCACAACCTTCTTTGTCACTGATTTGTGAGAGGTGGCTTCGACCCATTTGGTGAAGTAGTCGATTGCAACCAGAACGAATCTATGTCCATTAGATGGTGCTGGCTCGATTGGACCAATGACGTCCATGCCCCAAGTTGCAAAGGGCCAAGGTGAACTAGTAACATGGAGTTCGTTGGGAGGAACTTGAATCATATCTGCATGAGTCTGACATTGGTGACATTTTTAAACATAGTGAATATAGTCTGTCTCCATAGTTAACCAAAAATATCCCGATCTCAAGATCTTCTTTGCCAATGTAAAACCGTTCATATGGGGACCACATGTTCCTGCATGTATCTCTTCAATCAACCTGCTGGCCTCTCCAGCTTCGACGCACCTTAGCAACCCCAAGTCGGGAGTCCTCTTATAAATGATTTCTCCACTTAAGAAGAATTGATTTACTAACCTCCGAATGGTACGCTTTTGAACACTTGTTGCATCTTCCGTATACTCACCGCTCTTAAAAAATCCTCGAATGTCATTGTACCAAGGCTTTCCATCAGGCTCTTCCTCAACATGAAAACAATATGTTGGTTGCTCGTATATGTGGATGTAAATAGGATCATTGTAATTATGATCGGGATGTTGAATCATGGAAGACAAAGTGGCTAAGGCATCTGCGAATTCTTTCTGGATCCTAGGTACATGTTTGAATTCTGCCTTGATGAACCTTTTGCACAACCTATGCACGCACTCCAAGTATGGCAACAACTTTCGATTCTTGGTAGCCCATTTGCCTCGAACCTGATGAATCAATAGGCCTGAGTCTCCTATGATCAGTATTTCTTGGACATCCAAATCAATCGCTCGTCGGAGTCCTAATATGCAAGCTTTATATTCAGCCATGTTGTTTGAACAAAGGAACCTGAGTTTTGCCGATACAGGATAGTGTTGCCCAGTTGGTGAAAATCAGAACAGCTCCGATGCCGGATCCGTTCAAGTTCTTAGCTCCATCAAAGAACATCCTCCAACCATTATATTCTTCAGAGATGTCTCCCCTACGAAAGCTACTTCCTCGTCCGGGAAGTAAGTCTTCAATGGTCTATAATCATCATCTACATGGTTTTCCGCCATATGATCTGCTAATGCATGTGCCTTCACTACCTTTTGTGTAACGTACACTATGTCAAACTCGCTGAGTAATATCTGCCACTTAGCCAGTTTACCTATATGCATGGGATTTTTAAAGATATTCTTCAGAGGATCTATCCTTGAAATCAGATAAGTAGTGTGCGATGAGAGGTAGTGTCGCAGCTTCTGGGTACGCTCCAATAGAGAGTATCGAGCCTCATATGATGTAAACTTCTTGCTCATGTAATATATCGCCTGCTCCTTCTTTCCAGTCTCATCATGTTGCCCCAAAATGCAGCTGAAAGCATTTTCCAATACTGATATGTATAACAACAATGGTCTACCAGATTCTGGTGGGACCAATACAGGAGGATTGGACAGATAATCTTTGATCTTTTCAAATGCTTGTTGACATTCGTCTGTACATTTCACCGCAGTATCCTTTTTCAATAGTTTAAAAAATAGGCTCACAAATGACAGTAGACTCGGCTATGAAACGACTGATGTAATTGAGTCTTCCCAAAAAACTCATTACCTCCTTCTTACTCTTCGGCGGAGGTAGACCATGAATGGCTTTGATTTTCGATGGATCCAATTCTATACCCGAGCGGCTGACAATGAAACCCAGAAGCTTTCCAGTAGGAACCCCAAATACACATTTGCGGGATTCAACTTCAAATTATACTTGCGTAGTCTGGCAAAGAACTTTTGTAGATCATTCAGATGATTTGAACCCTTCTTTGATTTGATGATGATATCATCCACGTAAACTTCAATTTCCTTGTGGATAATATCGTGGAACAAAGTAGTCATTGCCTCATGTATGTATCCCCAACATTCTTTAACCCAAAAGGCATTACCTTGTAGTTGTAGACACCCCATGGTGTGATGAAAGCAGTTTTCTCAGCATCGTCCTTGTGCATCTCAATTTGGTGATAACCAGCAAAGCAATCCACGAAGGATTGTGTTTCATGATTAGCACAGTTGTCAATCAAGATGTGTATGTTGGGCAATGGAAAATTATCTTTGGGACTAGCCTTATTGAGATCCCGATAATCCACACAAACTCTGACCTTTTCGTCTTTCTTGGGAACTGGAACGACATTTGCAAGCCAGGTTGGGTACTCCATCACTTGAAGGATTCCAGCATCTAATTGCTTTGATATTTCTTCTTTGATTTTCAAACCCAACTCAGGCTTGTATTTTCTCAGTTTCTGCTTCACAGGAGGACAGGCTGGATCAGTGGGCAATCGATGAGCTACGATTGAAGTGCTTAGCCCTGTCATGTCTGCATAGGACCAGGCGAATATATCATTATTCTCCATGAGACACTCACTATACTCTTTCTTTTCACCTTTCGTCATATGGATGCTTACTCGGGTCTCTTGTGCCACTTCTAAATTTCCCAGATTTACCACATCTATTTCCACTAAGTTTGTATTAGGCTTTTCTTCGAATTCCTCAACCTTTCTGATTAGCTCTTCAGGGACCTCATTTTCCTCGACTTCTTCTAAGTCATTAATGTAAAGCTGTGTGGTTTCATTATATGCCATAGTCTCAAATTCAACATTTTTATAACAGATTTTGATGGGAGAAAGAATACCGCACAAATAAATATAAGATTTTAAATAGAAAGAACTTTATTGATTAAAACTCAAGAGTTTCATAAAACTAGCATTTGAAAACAATAACAAAGAACTATTTATTGCAAACTTTTATTATTATTATTTTTTTAAAAAAAAAAAATTGATAGAAAATCTTCTTCTGAAGCTACCCAGATGCCCGACGATGTCTGGATGGAGTTGAGGTCCAAATGTTGATGCTGATCTTCGCTTCATTGCTTTCTCTAGGGTCTCCTTTCTCCTCCTTGTTGATCACGACATTGCAGCCCTTTCCTCTCTCCTTGGTCAGAGACAAACCCTTCCAGTCTTCCAGAAGCTCATCAATGATACCTCTCCTAAAGCTTGCTGATCGGAATAATTGGTGCAACGGTGGTATCGGTTTCTTCAATGGATAGTAGTACCCATCTCTGGGCGGTTGCCAATCAAGCCACTCTTCAGTAGTATATTTATATCCCAGGCCAAATGTGGTTGAGTGACGAACAGGTTGTATAGGTTCAACTATTCCTTGTAAATTAGGTCCCAAACCTTTCCTGAGCTTGAAACCAAACCAGGCCATCATATCTATGATCTTCTGACTGAACCACAGTTGCACTTCCATGTTGCCAACAAGCTCAACTGTATGGTACATCTCACCGTCTAGATGACCCCTTCCTTATATCGCATATACGGGATGACCTCTTTCCCCATGGACTATAACTTCTTCCTGATCCCATTCAAATTTCAAGCATTAATGAGGAGTAGAGGGAATCGCTCCAGCCATATGAATCCAATGACGACCCAGCAATAGGTTATATGAGGATGGAATGTCCAAAACCTGGAAGGCTATTGGGAAAGTCGCAGGGCCAATGAGCATGTCCAAAGTTATTTCTCCAGTGGTACCCCTTTGAGAGCCATCAAATTCTCTCACATTCATCTTCCAAGTTTGGATCTTTGCACTATCCACGCCCAGCCTTGTCAACGTGCTCAGAGGATAAATATTCTAACCAGAACCAGAATCGACCAAAGCTTTGGTGATAATCTTGTCTTGATATTGAGTTGAAATGTACAAAGCCTTATTGTGGGTTGTTCCTTCAATTGGCAACTCATCTTCGTGAAAAGATATTATGTATGCCTCAAAAACCTGCCCGACCATTTGGGCTATCTCTCCATGAGTGATGCTAGATGGGACATAAGCTTCACCCAAGACCTTCAATAGAGTGTTCCGATGAGTTTTGGAAGATTGCAGCAATGACAAGATTGATATTTGGGACGTGGTTTTACTCAATTGCTCAACAATAGAGTACTCTTTAGCATGTACCTTCCTCCAGATACCATGATCTTCAAGCTCTACAATTGGTGCCTTGGATTTGCTGGAGCTACCCTGAACCAAATTTTCAGAAGTGTAAATTCTTCTGAATCTAGTCACTCCTGCTGCAGTGTCTGCTTCTTCCACTTTCTCCTTTCCCTTTCCATAATCCCATGGGACAGCATGGGTATCAAATTGGGGAGGAGGAGGAACTCTGAGAACGCTGAATGGGGGCTTGGGCATGGCGACCTCAACCTCAAACGGAGCATGCCTTTGTACTACCATTGGAGTCTGGGCGGTAGTAGTCATTGCTTCTTCTGGCTCAAGGACCCAAATGGATTTCTCCCAATCAGAGGTATCATCGACTTCTACCATATTGACCTGATGGTTAGACAGAGGGTTGTTTGCAATATTTGGTTCTGGATCCTTGAGCTGGATGGCCTTAGTATCAATCAACATTTGAACTTTATCTTTCAAGGCTCTGCAAACTTTGGTAGTGTGACCTTTCATCCCAGAATGGTAGGCACAAACCTTGTTAGGGTCATACCATTTTGCGCGGACATCCACATGCAATGCAGGAACTGGGGTGACATAGCCAGCCTCTTTCAGTCTCTCATAAAGCTGGGCTATGGGCTCAGCCAGAGGGGTATAGTTTTTTTGCAGGTCTTCTTTCATATGGAGGTCTGTTTCGGTAGTTTGGTGTTTGAGTGGGTGGTGGAGTTTGGAAGTATGTTGTCTGGGAATTATAGACAGGATATGAGGTTTGTTGATATTGAGGAAGAGCATTTTGGTAATATATTGGCATGGAATTGGGAGATATAGGTGGTGGAGCTGAAGGATATGAAGTTTGAGGATATAGAGATGGAGGTGGGGTTGTTGCTTGGTACTTATAAGGGGTTTTGGCTCCCTTAGCCATCATGACCGAACCTATTTTCTTTCGATTTTTTGCCATTCCACCAGACTGTAGAGCTTTGTTAGTGGCTTGTAAGGCCTCTAGGTTGATGATAGTCCCGTTTTTTATGCCTTCTTCAATCCTTTCGCCTATTTTGATAATTTCAGCGAAACTCTTCTCAGCTACAAGCATCATCCTGTCATAATATTGTGGCTCTTGGGCACGGATGAAGTAGTCTTTCATCTGAGATTCTTCCATGGGAGGTCTGGCCCTGGCTGCCTCAGACCTCCATCTTATGGTGTAATCCCTGAAAGATTCACTAGGATTTTTCCTTAGGTTTTGGATGTAGAACCAGTTAGGTGCATTTTCTACATTAAATCCAAGCCTGTTCATGAAATTTGTTGCCATGTCCACCCATTCAACCCATTTCCGAGGATCTTGTTCAATATACCATGATAGAGCCTCCCCAGTGAGACTCCTCATAAACAACTTCATGAGTATCTTCTTATCTCTCCCCACCCCTATAAGCTTGTCACAGTACATTCGCAGGTGGGCTTTGGGATATCCAGTGCCATTAAACATTTCAAACTTTGGGAGCTTGTATCCTTCATGAAGTTCTATGTCAGGGTGCATACACAAATCCTCGTAGCTCAGTCCTCCCAACCTCTTGCTTCCTTCCACACGTTGCACCCTGTTAGTCAAGTTATCTAATCTCTCAGTCAGAATTTTTATCAGAATGTCCTTTTGGTAAGACTCTGATTCATGGTAGTTATGGATTATGGGAGCGGTTTCCACATATATGGGGTTGAGATTGTTATTTCCAGTAGTATATGAAGGGTTTGCATTCGGAATTGGTTTTGGAAAGGTTGGCTTAGTTTGTTGGTGGTAGTGGTAAAATGGGCTGTTGGTATTTTGGGTGTGAGGTGGTGGGAAGATATTTGGATGAGTGGGTTCAGGTCGGGATATATTGGTTGGAGGAATATTTGGCATGGTTGTTTAGTTAGTGTAAGGAGGGTTGTCTATATTTTCGCCAAACTGGTTCCGAGAGAAATAGACAACTTGGCCAAATCACGCATATGTGCTACTTCTTCTTCCAACTCTAAAATCTTGCGCTCAAATCAAAGAACAAGTTCACTTGGAAGTTACTCTCCCTCAGAATTTTCTGCCCTTTCGTTGTTGCTGTTGTTGTCAACCATTTTGCCCTTTTCTCTACGATCTGTTCTCTGAAGAGAAGGAGAAGGGGGTTCCCTTTTGATCGTGTATGTGACAGAATGAAGGACATATCAACCTTAGGAATAGGAAAATAATGGAATCAACAGAAAACAATGTTAGGAGATTAGAGCAAGTAAGAACAATAATAGCACATTGTTTGAAATAAGCGCCCTAGAAGCAAAAGACATCGTTGAGCCAGAGGTAGGCCTAAGACGACATATAAGTGATGCACAATGATTAATTCAAGCCTTATTTGCCAATTGGAGTTTAGAGTTAGAGAAATAAAAAAATCTTCATATATTGAATAATTTCAGGGTTGTTGCTGGTTGCCGGATGGAGCTGCTACTTCTTCTAGCCGGCTCTTGCTGCTGCTGGAAGAGAGAAGAGGAGCCAGAGATGCGCGGTCTCACTGGGTCAGCCGACGCTAATGGTTGGAGCAGCGAAATAGAGGAGAAGATGATGAAGAAGAAGAAGAAGAGGGAGGGGAGGAGGAGAGAGGTCTTGCCAGAGATGGCTCTCGTCGGAGCTCGCTGGCGTTTGCTTCTCGCCGGAGAAGAGGAGAGAAGGACGAAGGGGAGGGGAGGCAGCGCTTCATAGGAGTGGAGAGAAGAGAATGAGAAATCTTAGGTTTAGGGTATTCTTTTGAAATAAAATAGGAAGGTAGGTAGATTTAGTCTGGACCGTAGGATTAGTTTAGATGAGCGGCTAGGATTCAATTTGGAATAAGGACGGTCAAGATTAAAAGCTGAAATTTTAAAATCATATTGAATTAAATTTGGAATGGCTAAAATTGCAAAAAATTGGCTAGAATTGAAATGAAAAGTGGCTACAATTGATATAAAATTGGAATTGAATAGGCTAGAATTGTAATGAATTAGAATAAAATAGGCTACAATTTAAATGATTTTGAGGAAAATTAAAGAAATGCTATCCAATTAAAGTACTACACATAATATAACATTTTATATAATAAAAAACACTTGAACTTTAAAACATTTGAAATAAAATAATTATTTTGAGTTTTACTAATAATTTTAGAAATATCTTAATAGTATTTACGATAAATTTATAAAGCATGTATACTAAAATATATAATTTTTAGACAAAATCGATTAAAATTTTAAACTCGAAATGTTTTCAAGAAATACCTATTTAATCGAATAGCATTCCCAAAAAGGGTTAGAGGTCGGTCAAAATTGGGTGTCAACAAGGCGCATCAATGCCCGACAACAAGATCATTGGAGGCAACAGAGAAGGCTCAACTAAGGGATCAATGCACATCTTAGCAGGAATTGCATGGTAGAGTCTGGAGTTACTCCACTAGGCCTAACCTCTAAAGTCTCTCGAAGATATCTCTACAGGGTTTCTGAAGAATGACCTTCTCAGTCTTTTCTAGCTCTGTCAATGTCTCATCAATCCCATGATCTTCATCTCGCAACTCCTCCTCATCAGTCTCCTCAATCAACTCCTCCTCGTACCTCTCACTCTCATCTTCATCTACAGAATCATAACGCACAACAGTCTCATGCTTCTCACTAGAAAGAGGCACAATACTCGACATCTCGGATTTGGGAGCAGGTGCATCTAGTAGGGGAATATCGCCCCAAAGCATGGAAATTTCCTTCGACTGCAATAGGACCACCTTCCCTCGCAAGGTAGCAGGCTCATCTCTCATTGTGTCTAGTGCACCAGAGATACCCTCGGCCTTCTCCCGAGCCTCTAATCTTGCTCTGACATCATTCAACCTCACACTGTGACTCTTAATTGTCCCCTCACACTTGACCATCCTTCTTACCAAAAGAACCAATGCCTTTTTAATGGCCAGGTCAATGAGCTTGGGCATATCCGTCTCAACTCGAGCAACTCTTACATTTGCTGACCGGGCAAGGCTTCCCATCTGATATATCATGGCCTGGGTCAAGGGGGAAAGGTAATAAGAGAAAGAGGAGGTCTCTCAGCAGTAGCAATAGTAGTAGACATAGAAATTGTAGGGGCAGTAGTGGAGAAAGGTGTAAAAATACATGCCTACTCTACCGAAGGAGTAGTTGTGCTAGCCTCAGCTACCAGAGTAGTGGGGTCAACTACGGGCGTCGAGTCTGGTGGTGGCAGCTTTTTTCGAGCCACATCGTCCCGTGAATACTAATCCTGAATCCTCCAAATCTCATTGGAAGAGGCCGGTGTGATCCTCACATCTGTCTTCCCTCGAGAAGGAACTCCCGCTCTCTCACATAACTATGTAATAAGCATTGGCAATGAGAGAGAGGTTTGCTCTTTCCTAGCCTGTATCAGTATCTCTTCCTCAATAATGGCACCTACATTGATATTTTCTTTCTCAATAATAGATCCCACTACCATTGCCTTTGGATGCCGGAGAATTGTTTCATTTTGAGATGGCATGATGTTACTACCAATAAGCCTAAATCAATATCTTTCCACAATATTTAGGTCCTTCTTATCTATATTTTCCCATTCAGCCATCCAAGAGGGAGAAGATTCATCGGATATCGGAGTGGCCAACTACCTCTTCATTGCATTTGCCCATATGGTAGGTTAATCACTCATTACTCCGTCATTCGAGAGTGGAATGCTCCTCAAAAATAGTATGTTCTCATTCAGTCTTAAGCCTATTCAAAACCCTTGAATCTATTATCGGGAGAACACAAAAAGAATGATTAGGATCTTGCGGGGGCGAGACTAACTTTGACAAGAGATTCACTTGCTTGCAATGTGTTTCCTAACTTTCTTACCCCCGCTGGTAGGAGTTTGAGGGTTGGTCTGTTGGGCACGAGAGGCCTACGAAGGCTCATTTGTAGGGATGCCCTTCTTGCTTATTTGGAAGAGGAGGAGGCGGAGAAGACTCTCTGTCCGATTCAATGTTGGATGAAACCACTTGCTTACCTTTTGTTGTTTCCATGTATTACAAAGCACACATTCAAATATAGGATTTGTGAAGGTTAGTTGAAATTGAAAGCACATTTAATCACTTTTCAAAAATCTTCTTAAGGCTTGCCTATCAAGAAGGCGAATAACCAAACAAGATCGGCGAGCTTTGGTGAACTCACTGAAATAGACAGTAGCAATTAACTAAGGGATCAGGCATAAAAGGCAAAGTCAATGCCAACTTGGCGATTCACCGAGTCGGTTTCGGTGTGCTAAGAGAAGTCCACCGAAACTGAAAATGTAAAAGGGAAAGACAGATGCATCAATGGCGATGTCCTCTCTCACTTGGCGATTCGCCAAATGGTTTCGACGGATTTAGACAAGCATGTTGAATGGGACAGAGTCCAAGGTCATGCATATGCTAAAGAAGGCGAGTTGGGTCTTATCAGCGATTCGACTAACCTGCTTGGCAAGATAAGACAAGCCCGCTGAAAATGAAGTGTTCAACCTAGTGCCTAATTTTCACAGCTAATTCAACACACATAACAAATACAAGTTACCCCCCAATATTACAATTCACCTATATGCTTTTCTACCCAAGGGTACTTAGATTTCCCATATATATTGCTAAGTATTGCACTAATTGACAATTTGCCCTTAAGAAAGTAGTCATCATGTCTATTATTGGGAAAAATCATGCAATTGGGTCAACACTGGGTTACTCAGACTTCACCCACATTAAATAAGACTTATACCCAACATATTCATCAGTCCAATTACACAATTTAACCAACACATACGATTCACAATTTGGCAGGCATACACAATCAAAATCTAATGGTTACAGTTTCAATCATACAATATGATGCTACTCATTGAAATCAGACACACAAAAAATCAGTTAAAGGGCTCAAGCCTACACCCTTTAAGCACTTCAAACTCAAAAATATCAAAAATGGTTCGAAAATGAACCTTAATGTCACAAAAATTGAGAGAAAAGAGGGATTGGGGTTAGGTTGATATAAAATCCCAAAAAATGCACTCTCCAAACTATAAAAACACTCACAAACACTCAAAGTATACAAAGGAAAAGAGAGGAATAAATTCTCTAAAATATAAAACGTTTTGATTTTTTGAATTTAAAAAGACTCATAGTCTATTTATACAAGGCCCGTTTGGTGATCTCAACTAATGTCGCCGAACGTGTTTGGCAGATCACCATTTGGAGCTTAAGCTTGCCGAACATGCCTGAACAATTACCAAACCTAAACCTAAACCTAAAGGCTGATTCAGCAGACCCTATAGAGTCCACAACTTCACTTCGGTGGATCACTTTTTGGAGTTTTCATCGCCGGTTTGGACAGTACACTTTTTGATCTATTCAAGATGAAAAGGCGGACAAGAATGAGTTTGCACAATGCCTTCGGCGCATCGCCTTTTCGGTCTTGGCATCGCCTATGCTTTCATTTTTAATTTTTTAACCTCTTATCAACCTGCACTCACAACACACATTATTCAAAAGTAATAAATACAAAGGTAAGGACTTAGGTCCCCTCCCAAGAAGCGTCTTATTTAACGTCGTTGCACGACAAAGTTCTCAAAACTCATCTTTGCTTTCTCAGAAAATTAGTTTAAGACCATTGTTTGGTTAAAAAGGATTCTCAATAATAACTCAATAAATGTTCAATTATAACTCAAAAATATGGTTCATGCTGAAAAATAGACATGAACAATCAACTCAAGAATCTCAATGCAAGGTGTAGCAACTCAATAATCAGGAAATAAAATTCAAAACTCATCAATGAAACTCATCTCAAGAATTACCAAAACTTAGGATGTAACCCTAGTTTATTATTTAATGATAGAAAGTAGATGTAAGGGTGTGAGAACGAACTCAGTCCATCACTATGATAGCCTTTCATACCTGGGAAGAACAAAGTTCCTAGCGAAATCGATGAAATTTGAAGAACGCTAGAAAACCCTAGATTTTCTCCTTTTGATTCCTTGCTCTAAGTCTTTGAAGTGTTATAGAATGTAAAAGATTTTTAACAACATTTCGATTCTTAATTAGGTGAAAAATTGACGTGGTTTAGACTTAAAAGGGGTGGGAAAAGAATAAACTACCCATCTTAAAAACTGACAAAAATCTTCTACGGGTCTATCTGTAACATCTCGCAACTAGAAAGAACTAGAAGAAAGTTTAAAATCTGGAAATAGTTATTTTTGGAAAGTATAAGGAAATCTAGGTTAAAATGAGTTTTTGGTCAACTTCAAACGACTATAACTCCTAGCTCAGGATGAGTTAGGTGTATTTCCAGATGTGGTTGGAAAAATCTTGGAATTATATTTCCAACGCCGCTAAGTTTGCGCGATTCTGAGTTCGTATGAGTGAGTTAATCCCTTTGGAAGTTGGGTTGTTCGAATAAGGAAATGCCCAATCCGGATTTTTGAAGGGTAGTTTGGTCTTTTCCTTACCCAAATAATTAAATCCATTTTTAATAAAATAATTGGGGTCAAAACTGAGTTAGTTCAGTTTACACTTTTGAGAAATAGAGTTAGGGCTTTTGGAGAAAGAACGCAAGAGAAAGGAGAAGAGGAAAAGCAAGATTCGCCAAGAACACCCGATTTTGGTTGCGGATTCGCCAAGGAATTGACCCTACAAGGTATGTGAGTCTTTCATAGCGTTGGGTTCATTCACCCACACGCCAAACATGTTTCGTTCAGCAGAATTCGTCCTAAAAGAGTTTGAGTATTGATGATCTTGTTACTTATTCTTGAATTTGAATGTTGTTCTTAAATTGGGATGAATTGAGAAGTTTCTGAGATCGTTATGTCATATTATAGAGTCATTTCGAGTTAGGTTCTTAGGTAAATTTTCTGGGTATTTGTATCTAAAAGATTTTTGAGAAAAAGAACCGAGTTTGGGCGAATTGGGGTTGGAAAACGAAGAAGAAATTTCGTCAGGCGAAATTTGGCATCAGTGGCGCGTCGCGCGCCTTGCCCCCAGTTTTGAAAATTCTGCTTCGCGTCGTGTAGCTGACACGAGGTGTTCTGCCTCAAAAGACATTTTTGGAACCAAAATTTTAATTATGCCTCCGCGTCGCGGACCCACCTTCAAATCTTGATTTTTGATCTTTTCTCATGTTTAGCTATCTAAAATCATTCCTAAACAACATGAGATCTTTCCAAACACCAATCATAATCCTTGAATCCATAATTCAATTCAAGGATCAGTTAAGAGTCGAGTCAAGAGCAGTTAAGATCAAAGTCAAAAGAAGTCAAGAGTCTAGTAAGAGAAGATCATTTCAAGTTTTCATAAGTCTTTTACAAACGTTTTAACCTTGTTTTAAGACTTAAGTTTTGAAGTTGAGTAAAGAGTAAGAGCAAAGTTCATTTTCTTTAAAATGATATATGGGAACTAAGTATTCCCAAGAGTAAATGTTTTCACATTTAAGATGAGAGGAAACTGAGATTTCCGAAAGAGTTTTGAACAGCAAAAGGGAACATTGATTCCAAGAGAGCTTTTTTTAAGCTAAGTTTGAGCAATTATCTCAAACCAGAGAAGAAGTTGTTTTTAAAACATATGAGCTAAGTATATTTTGGGAGTAGTATTGAGCACCGATATGGAGACGCGAGTTCATATTAACTCAAGCCCCCATAAACCATGTAGCCATCATGGGCAGAAAAAGGATCATACTTTTTAGATGATTCCTTAGTGCTTTTTAGCATAGACAAGTGGATCCACTTAGTAGTTCAGGTTCTATACCGATGGCAAGGTATACGACGGTCCTTGGCGACGTGAGGTAAAACGTTGTACCATTACTTAGGCTCATAGTGATGGTTGTCGGTTAGAGAATCTCCCACATAAGTTATTATATTTTTATATACATCATTTTATTGTATTTTTACATATATTTCAGAGTTATGTGGTATCCTTGTATATACATAGAGTTGACATCATATTTTTTAAATATCTTTTCTTTATATTGCACTTGTTTTAAACTGCTTTATATTGTAATGAGTTCAGTTAAGTATTCATGAGTTGAGAAGAGCCAAGGTAAGTGTTTCTTTCATAATCTCTTTCGAGCTTATGTTTGTTAGCATTCCAACTTGCATACTCCTACATTCAATGTATTGATGTCAGTTGGCCTGCATCGTCTTATGATGCAGACGCAGGTAACAAGGATCAGCATCCAGCGCCTCGTTGATCCATCTTGAGCATTCCGAGTCTGTTGGTGAGCCTCCTTGCATTCCGGAGGACCCCTTTATTTGCTTTCTAGTTTAGTTCATTCGGATGTTGTGGGGTTTGTCCCAACATCCATCTCAGTTGTTTTAGAAGCTTCATAGACAGACAGCCAGTTAGTTATTTCAGTTGTCTTTACTTTTCATTTCTTATGATAAAGACTTGAGTTTGCCTAAATGGCCAGTTGAATGTTCCTTTATAACATTCTAGTTTCTTCATAAATGTTTATGTGATGAGTTAAGTCTTCTGTTGAGTTAGTAAGCCAGGCCAAGGGTTCTCTTGGGGCCAACAATGGTCTTCGAGTGTCAGTCCCTCCAGGATGTAGGCTCGGGGTGTGACAAACTTGGTATTAAAGTACAGAGTTCAAGAGTCCTAGGGAGTCTATGAAGTCGTGTCTGTAGAGTCCTAGTTATCGGTGTGAAGCGCGCCACATCTATAATTAGGAGGCTGCAACACTTAGGAAATTATCTCACTTCTTTAACACTCTTTTCGTGCATTAGAGTTTAATCTCTAAAAAGTTTCTTCTAATTTGTGCTTGCGCGTATTTTCATATAATCATGCCCCTACGAAGAGCTGTCAGAGGTCGTCCTGTGAGACGCAATATTGAAGAACAACCTCAAGGCGAAGTCACCAATATTGAGTTCTGTGAGGCTATCAGGATGTTGAGGCAAGCTGTGACTAACCAGGTTGGGTAGCAAAGAGGAGCTCGACAAGAAGAGGCTGACACTTCAAGGATTCGTGAGTTCTTGAGGATAAATCCTCCAAGTTTCACTGGTTCGAGCACTGCAGATGATCTAGAGAACTTCATTGAGAAACTGAAAAAGGTATTCGACGTGATGCATGTTACTGATACTGTGAAAGTTGAGCTAGCTGCATATCAGATGAAATATGTTGCTAGAACTTGGTTTGATCAGTGGAAAGGGGGTAGAGCTGAGGACGCACCACCTGGGAGTTGGGCATGTTTTGAAGAGGCTTTCTTGGGGCGTTTCTTTCCCCGAGAACTGAAGGAGGCTAAGGTATGTGAGTTCCTCACACTTAAGCAGGATTCTCTAAGCGTTCATGAATATGGGTTGAAGTTCACCCAACTATCCCGATATGCTCCAGAGATGGTTAAGGACATGATGAGTAGAATGAGCTTGTTTGTTGTTGGGTTGGGCAGTCTATCAAGCATAGAGGGTCGGGCAGAGATGTTGATAGATGACATGGACATATCAAGGTTGATGGTTTATGTGCAAAAAGTTGAGGAAAAGAAGCTAAGAGACAAAGAAGAGTTCATAAATAAGAAAGCGAAGACAGGGAATGAGTCCCAGAAGGGTAGTGTGAATCGTTCGTCCTTTCAGAAGAAAAAGGGACCTATACCATCATCTTCTAGTGCACCTGCTCCCAGAAACAAAGGTGAGTATAATGGCCAGAATTCGCAGAACTTCAGAGCTAGACCAGCACAGTCTCAAGGTAGTGTGGCACAATGAGGTACTTGGGCTCCTGTATGTGGTAGGTGTCGTAGAAACCACTCAGGTAAGTGTCGTGATAGCCAGACAAGTTGTTTCAAGTGTGGGCAAGAGGGACACTTCATGAAAGAGTGTCCTAAGATTAAGCAAGGTAGTGGAAATTCGGGCAATAGAGCCCAGTCTTCATCAGTTGCTCCACCAGACAGGGATGCACCTAGAGGAGCTACTTCCGGTACTGGCGGAGGAGAAAACCGCCTCTATGCAATCACTAGTCGTCAAGAGAAAGAGAACTCTCCAGATGTTGTCACTGGTATGATTTGAGTCTTTGACTTTACTGTTTATGCCTTGCTAGATCCAGGAGCGAGTTTGTCTTTTTTAACTCCATATGTTGCTATGAACTTTGATGTTATTCCTGATTAACTTAGTGAACCATTCAGTGTCTATACGCTTGTTGGTGAGTCTATTCTAGCAGAGAGAGTCTATCGTGATTGTCCCATTTCCTTCAATCACAAGAGTACCATGACTGATTTAATTGAGTTAGCCATGGTAGATTTTAATGTCATTCTTGGTATGGACTGGCTTCATACTTGTCATGCCTCAGTTGATTGTAGAACTCGAGTAGTCAAGTTTTAGTTTCCAAATGAGCCAGTCTTAGAGTGGAAAAGCAGTTCAACAGTGCCTAAGGGTCGTTTTAATTCGTACCTTAAGGCAAGGAAGTTAGTTTCTAAGGGGTGTATCTATCACTTAGTCCGAGTTAATGACTCAAGTGTTGAGGTACCTCCTATTCAGTCAGTTCCAATAGTAAAAGAGTTTCCAAAAGTCTTTCCAGATGATCTTCCAGGAGTCCCTCCTGAGAGAAAGATAGACTTCGATATAGATCTTCTTCCAGATACTCGTCTTATATCTATTCCGCCATACAAAATGGCACCAACAGAGTTGAAAGAGTTGAAAGAGCAGTTAAATGATCTATTAGATAAGGGCTTCATTCGACCAAATATCTCACCTTGGGGTGCTCCGGTCTTGTTTGTGAGAAAGAAAGATCGTTCCCTTAGGATGTGTATAGATTACCGTCAGTTGAACAAGGTTACCATCAAGAATAAGTATCCTCTTCCGAGAATTGATGATCTTTTCGATCAGCTTCAGGGTGCTTCTTCTTTCTCAAAAATTGACCTCACGTCAGGCTATCATCAATTAAGAGTAAGGGAATGTGATATTCCAAAGACAACTTTTAGAACCAGATATGGTCATTATGAGTTTTTGGTCATGTCCTTTGGTTTGACCAATGCACCAGCAGCGTTCATGGATCTTATGAATAGAGTCTTCAAACGTTATTTAGATATTTTTGTTATCGTCTTCATTGATGACATACTAATCTATTCAAGGAATGAAGAAGATCATGCTAGTCATCTCAGAATAGTTCTTCAGACTTTGAAAGATAGAGAGTTGTATGACAAGTTCTCTAAGTGTGAGTTTTGGCTTGAGTCTGTGGCGTTCTTGGGCCACATAGTTTCCGGTGAAGGAATTAGAGTTGATACTCAGAAAATTGAGGCAGTGCAGAATTGGCCTAGACCCACATCTCCAACTAATATTAGGAGTTTCTTGTGTTTGGTTGGCTATTATAGAAGGTTTTTAGAGGGTTTTTCATCCATTTCGTCCCCTTTGACGAAGTTGACTCAGAAAATAGTGAAGTTTCAATGGTCTGAAGCTTGTGAGAAAAGCTTTCAGGAATTGAAGAAAAGGTTGACTACTGCCCCAGTTTTGACCTTACCAGAAGGCACTCAAGGTTTTGTGGTGTATTGTTATGCATCTAGAGTTGGTTTGGGTTGTGTATTAATGCAGAATGGCAAGGTTATAGCTTATGCCTCTAGACAGTTGAAAGTTCACGAGAAGAATTACCCAACCCATGATCTAGAGTTGGTTGCTGTAGTTTTCTCTTTGAAGATATGGCGCAAATATATATTAACATTTTATCATATTTTATAACCGCGGGAAGCACAAACAAATTCACTAGTTTATCTATGTAGTACTCTCTCTGTTCCTAATTATTTATCCACATTTCTTTGTTTAGTTGTTCCTAATTAGTTGTCCATTTTGACAAATCAAGAAAAGACAATTGTTTTAACATATTATACCCTCAATTAATTACTTTTAAAAAGGTAGAACTTCTTGAAAATCTTAAATTTGTAATTTATCTACTGCATAATTAATAAGGATAAAATGATAAATTCTCTATATCAGTTATTATTTTCTTAATAGATGTGTCAATTTAAAAATAAATAATTAACTAGGACAACGGGAGTAGTATAAACAAAAAGTAATGAATTTGTGTGAACCCGTGACCAACAGAAGTTAATGAATTCATAAGAAGCACTGTGAGCTTATTTTGTCTTCTCCGTTCACCCTTCTATTTCCCTGGCTATAAACAAGGTGCATTTGGGACCCCAATGCACTAAGACCATTTCCGATCCAACACCAGATTTTATATTAAATTCTAAATTTAGTGTAAAATTTGATGTTTTGAGCTTCAACACACATTAATTTTTATATTAAATTTGGTGTGTGAATAGTGTTACACCAAATTTGGTGTAACACTATTTATCACACCAATTCACTTTTTAAATATCTTAATATTATTTTATTATAAAATCTTTTAACTAAACATTATATAAATTGTATGTTTTAATTAAATCTCTTGTATATTTAATTATTTTTTATGTAATATTTTTATAATATTAATTTTAGATATAAAATTTAGCTTTTTTATAAATTAATTTTTCTCTATATGACTTTTTTAAAAATTAAATTTATGTTAATTCTACTATAAATTATAATTGGATATAACTACAATTAACCTTCACAAAAATTAAAAATGCAAACATTGCTCATTTTGAACTACGTAATGCACTAATAGAGCATTTATGGGAGCACCGTAATGATCTTGAAAGTTGAATATTTATGTAGAATTTAAAATATTTTTTTCAATTATGTAATGTTTATTTAATTTTATTTCATTTGATTTCACTTTTATTTGTATTGTCTATTATTATGTATAATATTTGCTAGCAATTTATATTATTAAAAAATTATGATACAAAATAATTTTATATTAAACTATTATAAAAGAAAATAATATGAATTATATATGGTGAATGTTTAGAAAGAATTTGTTTTATAAATTAAGAAAATATAAATAAAATAAGAAATAATAATATAGTAATGAAAAGAAAGAAAAATATTCTTTTTTTATGTAAAATTTGATGCAGTAAATTGAAGTTGATTACACAAAAAATAATACTGATACCAAATTTAATATAAAATTTGGTGTTTAAATTGAAGATGCCCTAATAATTAATCTATCAGAAGCCTTTGCACATGCCCTTTGGAACTAGTGCAACCATCAAAATTCGGATATGATTTTATCAAATACTCCATTAATTTTGGTCAAACTTCTTGAGTTCCACACATCCAAAACACTTTCAAACTCGCCTCATCATTTCGAGAATTAAACCACTCATCTCCACAAGTCATATTCCGTTCATCTCAATTTATATGATACTTATATTTATTTAATTATATATTTTATTTTTTCAATCAATATTTAATATTTATATTAAAATTCGATTATATTCAAATTTACGTAAATAAAAAGCCCAATCAAAGAAAAACACTTTTTACCAATAATTTTTTTTTATCATTCCCCCAAATCTACCTAACCGGGTAAAAGTGGTGTCTCAATCTATACCTTGGGAAAAGTGTTCCCTCATCACGTGCTATGTCTCATCCTAATATTGACTCTCTCTCTCTCTCACTTAAAGCAAGGACAAAACTTGATTAGAAAAAGCAATGTAAATTTTTATTTTTATAAAAGATCCTTATTAAAAATGTAACAGATTTTTAAACGTTATTTTCTTTTATTTAATTTGATAAAAAATCTACAAACCTAATCAATTCGGATCTAGGCCAAGTAGAAACACTTAAAATAGTAAAATACTTCATATCAAGAAATTTTGCCTTCTGATTTGAGAGATTTTTTTTTGCCTACATCTCAGTATACATGTTACTGTTAAAATGGATGTATGACTTTAGAATATTATTATTTTAAAATATTTCAGCACATAACAGAATTTGGCTTTAGCCCCCCGAATATCTATTTTGTTTAGCCCCCCGAATATCATAAGATTGATTTGGATTGCTTAGGGTAATTAAATCTTATTGAGTGAAAACGCGATTTAATACCAACTGATTATTATATAAAGACAAAAATATCCCTCAAATCTTTTTAATCATTTATTTATTTTCTTAATTTTATGTTTTATATTTTTACTATTAAATTTATTTAAATAAATTAGCTTATAAATGTTAAATAACTCACATTTCGAATATTGTATTAATTTATATTGAATGTATTTAACAACAAACAACTCTTTCTATTTTACTATTGTTACCGTCTTTTCGATTCTAAATGTCGATGGTCTATCCTTTTTTAATTGAAAATTGACGTTTTGTGAGTGATTAATTTATTAAGATGAAAATTATTTACCCTCAAATAATTCAAGTGAAAAAATAACAAACTTGACAACAAAATTGTTCTTCTTCTAGCTCATTAGAAGTCATTAAAAATAATATTATCCGGCAACTATCTATTTTGATCCAATTAAAAATAAAAAATTGCATAATAATTCAGAGATATAATTGAAAAAAAAAAATTATAAAATTTTAATTCGAATACAAAATGAGCTGGTAAGAAATGAACCAAAACACTTGAAATAAAATAATCTATAAATAAACCTGCAAGATATGCCCTGTCTCCATCTAATAAAGATACTTTCTTCTCTGTTTTGTTGTACTATAAATAATCATTTTGGGTCCTCAGAAAAAATAGAAAAGAAAAGATAATGTAGCTTTATTTTAAAAATATAGCAGTCCAACATAAATAAACGTGTGTAAATTTCGTTGAAATTATTGTGAGGTGCTATAGATATACACAGTAATCCATTTGTCTCTTAATAATAATGAATGATTGATGACCATAACCAACAACAAAAAGAGGCATGCCATTTTCTTTTTAGTCTACATTTTTGTTTCTTTCTTGCTAGTAATTTAAATTAATAACTTCGATATTAATACTCCCTCTGTTTTATATCAAGTAAATTTTTGGGGTTTTTTTTATTACTTTATTGAATTGTTCAAAGTAGGATGTCAAAAGAATATGAAAAATCGATCGAACCGATCGAACCCTAGCCGAACTAAATCGATTTATGTTATTTTTTCAATAAAATCGTGGACTTTTACTTAAGTGTATAAGTGTTCCGAACAATTGAGATGATCTTTTTAGTTTATGAAAAAAAAAATCAAAAAATTCTCAAACCGAACTGAATAACCTTACATGTATGTAAATATATTTTATATATTAACAGTATGTTAAATTTAATATATAAATATTCTTTATAATAAAAAATATAAATATAACATAGGTCTTAGGCCTCTTGTGACTAGACAACTTTGAGTCTTCGCTCTTTAATTAACATTTGCTTAATTAGGTTTAAAATTAAAAGATAATGTAATAGATACTCTATCAAACAATACAACAAAACATATGCAAACACCTACTAAATGTTTAAAATCAAACAATACGGCAATAAGGTTTTACATTCTTGTCTTCTTGATTAAGAATTAAAGTGCTTCTTCAAGAACATATTTGCGAAAGAAATATTTTACTAGTAGTATAATTTGAGGTGATATTTTAAAAGTAAAAAAAAAAAGAAAAATTAACCGAACCGTACCGATACCGAAGAGAAACCGATATGATTGGGATGGTTTAAAAAATCTAATTTTGGTTATATATTATAAAATAACCGAAAAATTGGGATGATATAATTTAAAAAAAATAACCAACCGAACCGTACCATTGACACCCCTAATTCAAAGTTTAAGATGGATATTTGATTGTTTTTTTATATATTTCTCCTCTTCTTTGATGATTTTTTATATTTTTTGGAGATAAATTGCACTATTTTAAAATTATATTTATAATTTAAATTATGTACTTAAATAATTTTTTTAACAAATATTGTGCATTGCCTCACAAATTCAATTAATATAAAATAGAAGGACTGAAGGAGTATTAACGGACGTACATCTGCCATCGCACTGACGACATAAATATAGGTAAATATGGTTGATCTTGATCATATGGTAAAAAATCATAATAAAGTTACATAGACAACATAATTTTAAATATTTCAAAATATAATTAAATGACAATTTTGTTAAGTGTAAACTTTATTTTTAAAAGGTAAAAAAAAAGTGAACAATATTTTGTTACAAAATTTCATATATTTAATAAAAAAAAAATTATTTTTTTATTTTACTCTTTATAAAATATTTTAGGCTCAAATTTAAATTTTTAATGCATGTGTATAATCAAATACCTTCACATTATTTTTTTAACAAAAAAAAAACAAATCTGATTTGGTGCAGAATGAAGTATTGAAGATTTGGTCGTTTGCTACAAATAATTAAACTATTGTTTCAGTAATGTGACAAGGAGTTAATAGTTTGATTTTATAATGTTCAATGGATCCAAACATATCCCAATTGTTATTTAATATAATTCAAAAAATATTCTTTTTTTAATAAAATATTATATATATTTTTTAATTTTACTCTATAAAATATTTTCAGCATCAATTTATTTTTTTAATTTACGTGTCTAATCAAACACCGTCACATATTTTATTTTATTGTTTTTAAAAAAATGCACAGATCTGATTTGGTGCAGATTATAATAAACTATGTTTTTCAGTAATGTGACAAGGAGTTAATAGTTTGATTTTGAAATGTTCAACGGATCTAAAAATATCCCAATTATTATTTGCTAACTCAAAAATATCTTTTTTTCTAATGACATAATATATTAATTTTTTATTTACTCTTTAAAAAATATTTTTAGCTTAATTTCTTCTTCTTTTTTTAAATTTATGTGTCTAATCAAACACCTTTCACGTATATTTTGTTTAAAAAGGCGCAGGTCTGATTTGGTGCAGAAAAAATGTACTAAAGAAGGCATAAATTTGTGCAATGAGTTAAAACTGTCTAGACAGCTTAAGCTTGATAAATTGAGAGAAAGATCTCAATTAGCAGACTTTTGTACCCAATGTGAATTACCTGATACATCTAAAGGTACCAAGAATGAGAATTTTTCCAAACCTCATAGGTCTCATCGGAAACGAAGACGATCTAGACGAAGGTCTAGAGAAGAAAGAGATGAAAGGAAAGCTCAGCGAAAATCTAATAGATTTACCAAAAATAGATCTAGAAGAGATCTTGCAAAAATTAAGTGTTATAAATGTGGAAAAAAGAGAAATGATATTTCTCTTAGAAAATGCTGATATACACAGAAAAGAAGAACCATGGAAAATATTCCAAAGATACTTATTGAATGAACTTTATTTCACGGGTGAGTCATACAAAACTCGGACCTATTATGAAAATCTTTTGATAAGTATGGGTGTTGAATTTCAACACTTTTCGGGATATAATACAAATGCGAATGTTTATAACTTTTCAAAAATGATTATAAAGCAAATTATTGCCATTGAAGATTGGGGTATTTCCTCAATGACCGAAAGAGAATTTAGCCTTAATAAGGTCACTATGAAATTTACCTATTGGGATTATATCCAAGCCTTTAATAAAGTTCTTTGTTATAACAATGAGAGACACAAACATACTTGGTTTATCAAAGTATGTGCAAAAATATTTGTTAATCCTTTACCAAATTGGTGGTCATACCACGGGCCAACTATAAAGATATTGTCCGAACCATTTCTAAAGTTATACAGAGAATGGACAAAAGTTTCTCCAGACCTCAACAAGTTATACCAACAAGAACACATATGCTATTTACAACAAATTGAGCAGATTTATTTCTTCATAGAATTTTCTGTGCCATGGATTCATAAATGGGTTCCAGAAGTAGATTTTACTGAAGAACAAATTCCTTGTTTATACCGGACTTATTATAATAACTTTTGGGACAAGCTGATGAAGAAAGACCCTCAATCAAAGGCAATCAGATTCGTCAATGCGTAGTGAAACAAGTGATGATATGCATGAAGCTCAACCATATGAAGAAGATGAGCCGGAAGATGCATTGAAGATAGCCGAAGATTATTTGGCAAAACTAAAGGATAAGATTTAGCAGATAAGCACTACGGGACGGTAAAACGGCCGCGCTACTGTAGCAACACTGTAGCTCAACAGCAAATACACTGTTACGAGGACCCAGATAGAGGCCCAGAGTCCTGTACAAAGATTCTTTCTTTTTCCTATAAATAAGTTTGTTTTTCTTTAATTGAGGCAGGTTTTAGAATCCCCCTCTTTTTGTTCATTATCAATTTGAACAATCAAATTTGTTAAATTATCTAATTTTTTATCAAGAGAACAAATATGTTCGCCAATAACTTTAACATAAAGACCTAGATAATTATTCTGAGAGATAATACTATTAATTTCATTGATACTTACTGCTGCTACATCATTATCAATAAATTTTTGAAACGCAGTAAAAGTAATGCCAGTGTTATTAAGTAAAATGAACGGTGCTTGCGGAGGATAAATGGCTTTAATTATATTGCCTGATTCATCCTTATAAGATCTCTCAAGAACATTAATGAATAAAGACAAATAAGTGGTTATAAACCAAGGTACAAAAATTATAATATGATTGTGTAAAGCACAAGTTTCATAAAACTCTTGATAAATATTAATTAAATCATCTTCACTATAAGTGTTGAAAAACCAAGTTTTAAATCGATTCCATTTATCACTTGCAAATTCATTTTGAATATATTTTCTTGCCAGTGAACCTGGACTGAAATCAATTTGATGTCCAATCATCATTAAGTATTATTAGGATCAAAATTCATCTCGGATGCAGAAGGAATATGGTATAAGATCC
The DNA here is from genome assembly GCA_029582685.1 of Solanum piurae. Classification (NCBI taxonomy): domain Eukaryota; kingdom Viridiplantae; phylum Streptophyta; class Magnoliopsida; order Solanales; family Solanaceae; genus Solanum; species Solanum piurae. The sequence goes on along the minus strand of JAJOOO010005600.1, from coordinate 4,022 downwards.
TATGAACTTTCATGAAATATATGGGTCTGATGTGAGGTATTTCGGCATAGATATTTTCTCTTCTATATGGATCTTGGAGAAATTAAATCTACTCGTCTAGAAGAGGTAGATATACCTCAAAATCTTGATTTGTTAAACAAATGTACTATTCCTAAAGTAACTATAAAAACCATTTATGACTATGGTTGATTTGATAAAATCTCTAATAAACAATTGATAAAAACTACTGAACAGTCTTTGGCGTTAAATTCTTCTGAACAAACTATTAGTTTATTAAATAAGCGAGATTATAAATCTCAATATAAATTTTTGCATATTGGTATGGTTCAAATTGCATTTAAACCATTAACTCTTAAAGGGTTACCAGAAACATTCTTAGCAGCTTTACGTGATGCACGTAATTTAAATTTACGACAATCTTTGATGGGTTCAATAGAATCGACGGTCGCTTATGGCCCAGTATATTTTAATGCTCAGCCGAATTTGCAGTTATCATTAACTGATTCTAATATATTAGATGCTCTAACATTAAATGTAAAAACGCATGGTTATAATTATGCACCCGGATCTGAATTAATTTGTTTATCGTATAGAATTTATTTTAAATTGCTTGCTACTTTGAATCCTAGATGTAAGTTATATGATACATCTGATCAAACTATTTTGGTAGAAACTAATTTCGCCAGATCTAAGATCACTACTAGAAGACCTATAAAATGGGAAGAAATTAATTTTCCTACTACACCAGGATCTCCGATGAAGGGCGGTAGTCCGCGCGATCATCTTCGATCTAGCTTGTATGCCATCCGAACAAAATTGAATCGAAATATATACATATTTTTATATAATTTAATGACTGTATTGAAGGATCAGATCCTTTTACCCAAGCAAGGGGTCTGTCGAGATCCAAATATGTATTGTTAGTGAAGCCCATGTGTCTAGCAGTTCTAACCGGGTATGAAACGCCCTTTTCATTCTTTTTATATCGGGCTAAGACTGCGGCTGGCTAGACGAAGTCACTAAGACAAAGCCACTAACATGTTGTATTGAATCTGACTGTACCACCTTCACGGAACCAAGGTAAAAACTTATATAAAAATTTATTCATATTTTGATAAAATCTAGATCTTTCATGGTATATATAAATCTGAAGTTAGTTTTCCGACATAGATAAAATTCTTTAGCCGGACATAGTCACGGCGTTAGATCGGAGAATATAAATTATTAAAGAAGATAAATAAAAGACGGTACCTTATTGTGAACAACAACCTTTATTAAACTTCCGGCCAAAGTCCGGCAAACTTACAAGACTCAAGAAATTTTTACAAGAGAGAGAATACAAAAAGAGGGGGTTTCTAAAACCTGCCTCAATTAAAGAAAAACAAACTTATTTATAGGAAAAAGAAAGCATCTTTGTACAGGACTCTGGGCCCTGGTAACAGTGTATTTGTTGTTGAGCTACAGTGTTGCTACAGTAGCGCGGGTTTTTTACCGTCCCGTAGTGCTTATCTGCTAAATCTTATCCTTTAGTTTTGCCAAATAATCTTCGGCTTTCTTTAATGCATCTTCCGGCTCATCTTCTTCATATGATTGAGCTTCATGCATATCATCACTTGTTTCACTACACATTGACGAATCTGATTCTACGTAATGGGTTATATTATTTAGCAGATTTTTCTTTACTTCTTCTAAATATTTATTAATCATTTCGGTTTAATCTTCCTCATCCTGATTAGAAATTTTTCTTGTCATATGATGCACAGAAGTATCAACCATGATTCCTTTATGAGGAATTGTTTTATATTCCTGGACAGTTTTGAAAATTAAGTCTAGCAATTGTTGTCCATAGATTGCCTTTGATTGAGGGTCTTTCTTCATCAGCTTGTCCCAAAAGTTATTATAATAAGTCCGGTATAAATAAGGAATTTGTTCCTCAGTAAAATCTACTTCTGGAACCCATTTATGAATCCATGGCACAAAAAATTCTATGAAGAAATAAATCTGCTCAATTTGTTGTAAATAGCATATGTGTTCTTGCTGGTATAACTTGTCGAGGTCTGGAGAAACTTTTGTCCATTCTCTGTATAACTTTAGAAATCGTTCGGGCAATATCTTTATAGTTGGCCCGTGGTATGACCACCAATTTAAAAACCAATTTGATAAATGATTAACAAATATTTTTGCACATACTTTGATAAACCAAGTATGTTTGTGTCTCTCATTGTTATAACAAAGAACTTTATTAAAGGCTTGGATATAATCCCAATAGGTAAATTTCATAGTGACCTTATTAAGGCTAAATTCTCTTTCGGTCATTGAGGAAATACCCCAATCTTCAACGGCAATAATTTGCTTTATAATCATTTTGGAAAAGTTATAAGCATTCACACTTGTATTATATCCCGAAAAGTGTTGAAATTCAACACCCATACTTATCAAAAGATTTTCATAATAGGTCCGAGTTTTGTATGACTCACCCGTGAAATAAAGTTCATTCAATAAGTACCTTTGGAATATTTTTCATGGTTCTTCTTTTCAGTGTATATCAGCATTTTCTAAGAGAAATATCATTTCTCTTTTTTCCACTTTTTCGTAGGTTTTAATATCATCAACCTCTTCTTTGGCTATTTCAACAAAAGTATTACTTTACTTTTGAGATAAATATGCTTGCAGTTGAGCGTATAATGGATTATGTTTTGGAATATCATCCAGATGTATCGAAGAAGTAACTTCTTTTGAAGGGCTTGTTAGTTTCACCAAGCTCATTCCTCCCCTTTGAATAATTGGAGAGCTGGACGAGGATCCGAATGTTTTTGAGGAGGATGATCTTCCCCTTCCGCGAGTATAACTGCCCCTTCCTCTAGCCTTGGTTACCCAAGAAGGATCCATCCTGCAAACATAGCATTTAGTTTTAATCATCCGAAAGGTTATAAATTTCATAACAATAAAAGCTCTCATAAAGATCTTGTTCAATCATGTAATCAGCGACGATATCCATCACCATTTCGTGTATAATTTTCCATAAAATATATTCCTGTAAATCTCTATTAAGATGAACTGCTTTAAAAATCGTAACCAATTTTTTATCAGGAAAGAAGTCAAGAAAACCCATTATTTAAGAAGAAAGATATTCTCTAGATAAGAAGTCTGGCAGGGAATTATCACTTCCCTTTTTATAATGAATTTCGAAATCAAAAGGGGCTAATTGTGTCTGCCACCTTGCAAACATTAATTTAGAAGCATCATGTTTAAAATCTTTATCAAACATATATTTAACTGATTGAGCATCAGTTTTTATTATAAATTTCTGATTATAAAGATCGTCTTGAAATTTTAAAACACATTTTACGATAGTTAACATTTCATGAGCTACCGTTGCATATTTTTTCTGAGCATCGCTTCACTTACCTGAATGAAAATGAATCAGATATTCATTCTTATCATGCGGATTAATTTGTTTTAATATCCCACCATAACCAATATTAGACGCGTCAATCTCAATAATCTTTAGCCAAGCTGGATTAGCAAGAGTTAAACAAGGCAATGATTTAACCCTTTCTTTAATAGTTTTAACTAAATTAGTGAGACTATCAGTCCAAGGTTTCTTATGATCCTTTTTTAGCTTGTCATATAAGGGGCCTAAATCGCGAGATAAATTCATATAAAATGGGGATATATAATTTAAACTTTCCAAAAACCGTTGTAACTGCGTCCTGTCTGTAATAATATCAGAAAATTTCAACGCATATTCAATAGATTGTTGTATAGGGGTTATCTTCCCTTGACAAATCAGATGACCTAAAAATCTGACTTCTGTTTGGAAAAAACTCATTTTTGGTTTAGAAATTACTAGACCATTTTGTATAACTATTTTCTTAAAAATATCTAAATGCTTAATATGCATCTCTAAAGTTTTGAATACACCAAAATATCATCAATATAAACAATGATGAAATCCAAATATAGATTGAAAATATCATTCATAATTTTTTGAAATTCAGAAGGAGCATTTTTTAAACCAA
>JAJOOO010005599.1:0-56024 GCA_029582685.1 Solanum piurae | reverse complement strand
AATGAAATTTTAGTATTATGCACAATAGCAAAATTATGATTATTAATAGGAATATTTTAAACAAACCGACCTCCGGATGTCGCTTTTATTAAAAGTAATTAGATTTAATAAAAAATACCGACGTCATGAGGTCGGTATCACATTACATTTTAAGATAAATAAAAGTAATCATGTTAATTAAATAATATTGACATCGGGAGGTTATTATTTTTTAACTTGTATAAAACCGTCATTCGGAGGACGATTTATTTAAAGTTAATTGAAAATATTAATTTATTACATACTATTTAATTTTATCGACTTCCGGAAGTCGGTATTATAATTTTTTTGTTTTTTATTTTAAACAAAATCGTCCTCCGGAAGACGATTTAAATAAAATTAAATCAAAATAGAAAATAATACCGACATCAAGAGGTCAGTTTGTATTGTAATTCATTTTCTGGGAAAAATTCCGACCTCCGGAGGTCGTAATTTGGTTTTCCCACTTTATTTTGCATAAAAACCGACTACTTGTTGTCGGTTTTCATATCAACGTAATTTCATACTCTAAATATGGATTATTGATCTAACTTTTTATTTATAAAAGTATACAAAAATTGTTTAAACTACTTGTAAATACCGACCTCCGGAGGTCTAAAATTTTTAGGTCGGTATTCACTATTTTTTTAGTAGTGTAAGAAGCCTCCTCATCAATACCAAGCTACTCCTCATCAGTCTCTGCCTCAGACTCTACAACATCTACCTCCCCAACTCGAACCTCATCTCCGGTGGTAGCCGAAGGCACATCTGTATCATCAGGCATATCGGGGATCTCTAAAGTCCTAAATATCATGGACATATCCATGGACTTCAGCTGGTCCACGCCCTTCCTCAGCTCAGCAATCGCGTCCTTTAGAGTTGACACCTCATCAGTGGCCCCTCGGCCTCGCTCACACATCACTATCCGCATCGCAAGGGCATCAATAGTCACACTCAGGCGTGTCACAGCATCCGCAAGGTCCCTAACAATCATGCCAGAAATGGTGGCCTCAATCATGGAGGCGCGCCTATCAACAAAATGGGCTAGCTGCCCCATCCATAGTAATGTGGCCTGGGTGAGAGGGGGTCGAGCAGTAGCAACAACAGCAGTACCAGATCTAAGAGGCAAGGGAGCAGTGGAGGAACTGGGAGTAACAGAAGGGACAACACTAGATGTACCTGAAGGCCCAAGGGCCAGAGTAGGCAATATTGCCTCTGTAGATAGTGTCTGAGTATCAACAACCGGGGAAGAGTCCATCGGGGTTGCCTTCTTCTTCTCTGCCTCATCTTTCAAGTACTCCACCTGAATCCTCCAGATGTCGGTACAGGATGTGGGAATCATGTCCACTTCCTTCTTCTCATCTTGAGGCACCCGAGCTCGTCTGCACAACTCAGTAATCAATAATGGAAAGGGGAGAGAAGTTTGTCGTTGCTTGGTCCTCATGGACATCTCATGATTGGCCCTCATGGCACCATTTTGATTAACGTTTCAAGGACACTTCATCCAATTCTAAGTGTCAATGATCGCTAGTCAGTATAAAACCCAACTAAATGAGTTGGGGTCGAATCCCACATGGAGTGGTACGTGTTTAAGATTCAATAGTAAAGTACGAATATGCTCAAATCAGTCATAGGAATAGAAGTTTTCGAATAAAGACATCATTCAAATCAGGGGGTGACACGATTGTCAAATGAGGGGTTTTGGTTTGAAATTATCAACTACAAACAACAGCAAATAATACGAAATAACAATAATAAGGCGGGTTCTTGGGATGTGATTCGATCATAGGATATTATAGACAAATGGGTAATTGCAATTATTAGAAAATATCTAGATATTAGTGAGTAAGCTAGATTATAGAGGAGATAAACTTTCTCTCAAACAATTTACCCCGAATCAAGTCAATTTCTCTCGAACATCGACAAGCATGCAAAATAAGACCAGCCTACACCTTAGTTCATTCACTCTTTTGAGCTGAATGTGTGGAAAAGGGTTTAGGATTCACTCTCTCGGGCTGAATCCATGAACACCCAATACCCTCATACCATCAATCAGTAATCTTAGTTTTAAAACTTCTCTCTCGAGCAAGCCAAAAACACAAGGGTAGAACAGCATTTGCAACTACAATTCTTAAATTAAACCACAATTAATGATTGAACTCACTTCTAAATAGCATTTAAACTAACAATTAGCAGTACCCATAAACTAAATCAGCCCATAATCACATAATCACACCCCAAGAATTGAGGTTTTAACTAGACATCATAAAAAGATAAAAATCGTTACCAAATTGGGTTTCCATCAACTAGGTAAGATAAATTTCATCTTTACAAAGGTCCAAATCGAAGAAACTCAAAGACCCACTTCCGATTTATCAAAAGTGAAAAACATCAATTCTTCAAAGTTAAGGAAAACTTGTCTCACAGTTCAAAACTCAGAAAATTATGAACACAGGCACTATTCAGAATGAATAATGATTCCCTAGATTATGTTTAAAAATGTATTTATAGTCGCCAAAAATGTGCTGCGAAGAGCCACTTGGTGAAATAAGTCGGGCTCACTGATCCACTCGGTGATCTTCCATTTGGTCAATTCCATCGCCTTTCTGCCTTGGCCTTTAGCATTCTCCAGGTCTGTAACTTTGGGTGATCCAACACTGCATCGGGAACCACTCGGTGATCCGCCGACTGCTCCTTTCTCTCTCCAACTTGGTTTTTTCCTTCAGGGCTTGGCACACTGGAACTTTAGGCGGTCAAATGGCCACTCGACGACTCACCAAATGGACTTGGCCATCACCAGGCTCTCTTTTCTTCCTTCTTTCAGCTTGCTTTGTTCTTTTTGCAACTTAGTGTCCTTGCTTTGTTCCTTAATCCATAATCCTGGAAATCAAAGATTTTACATCAGTTATTGGCACAAAATAAGCATTTGAGGACACTAAATCTATACAAATAAAGCCCTAAATAAGTCCAAATCTCGGACTCATCAGACCCGCTATGGGCACTATGAGTTTCTAGTTATGTCTTTTGGGTTGATAAATGCGCCTGCAGCTTTCGTGAGTTTGATGAATGGTGTGTTCAAACCATTTCTTGATTCATTTGTTATAGTATTTATTGATGACAATTTTGTTTATTCGGAAAGTGAGGAAGACCATGTCGACCATCTTCGTATTATTCTGGGTGTTCTTTGGAAAACAAAAGTTGTATGCAAGATTTTCTAAGTGTGAATTTTGGTTGACTTCGGTTTCCTTTTTGGGGCATGTAGTTTCAAGGGAAGGGGTAATGATAGATCCCCAAAAGATTGAAGCAGTCAGGAATTAGGTCCGACCTAGTTTTGTGACTGAAATTAAGAGTTTTGTTGGGCTCACTAACTAATATCGTCACTTGTGAAGGGATTAAGGTCCTATTTGCAGATTCAAGTTTTTAGGTGACACCATTCAAGAAGTTTTGGTAAGGGACGGCTAGATAATAAACACCATTACTTTGGAAAATGCAATTAGTATGGTTGTCATAACATGTATGGGTTGTTTAGCGAATGATGAAATTAAATTATGCCAATTGAGGTTAGAAGTTATACTATGATTTCCTGGATTGATTGTATATCAAAGAGAGTCATGATATGACTACTACAATAGCAACAATGCTTACTTAGTTAAGTTATTAAGTGTGTTACAATTATGGAGAACCTGAGCATATGAGGAGGAAATCAGCAAGGTCATGGAGGCCGGGGAAATGGTAATGCAGGTAGAAGAGTAGTGCAGCCAGGCAAGGAGGTCGCCCGTCGGGATGACAGGGCTCAATTTTATGCCTTTCTGGACAAGACTGAGGTTGAGGTGTCAGATGCAGTGATCACATGTACTATTCTTATATGTGACTGAATGGCTACTGTTTGTTTGAATCCGGGTTCTACTTGTTCATATGTATCAGTTCAGTTTGTCTTGGGATTTGATGCAGTTTGTGATGTACTTTATGCCCCATCCATGTTTCCACTCCAGTTGGAGAGTCTGTCATAGTCACCCATGTGTATCATGTTTGTCCTGTGTGTTTATGGATTTTCAGACTTGGGTTGAGTTGGTTATGCTGGATATGACTGACTTGATATAATCTTAGGAATGACTTGGTTGTACCCTTATTATACCGAACTTAATTGTAATACTATGTCGGTAACTCTAGAGATCCCGGTTAGGAAAAGGTTCGAGTGGGAAGAGGTGTACAAGTCTAAGCCAGCTACAATCATATCATTTGTGCGGGCTTGGAAACTGGTGGGGCAGGGTTGTTTGGCTTAATTAGCTCATATTCGGGATGTTGAGGTTGAGTTTCCCTCTATTGAGTTTATTCCTGTGGTGTCAGAAAATTGGAGAAGTGTTTCCTACTAACTTGCCCGGTATGCCTCCGGATAGAGATTTTGATTCTTCATTGACTTGGAACTTGGCACTCACCCCATCCCCATTCTTTCTTATCGGATGGCTTCGGTAGAATTGAGAGAGCTTAAGGCTCAAATCTAGGAGCTTCTTGATAAAGGTTTCATCCGTCCTAGTGCTTCCCCGTGGGGTGCTCATTTCTTGTTTGTTAAGAAGGAGGATGTTAGTATGAGGAGTAGTGCTTTTATCTTAAGCCATAAAAGAGTGGATCGATACCGGAATGACAAGCTTATGGATAAAGAAAATCCCATTGAGTATACTTGGATAAAGGAAATTTAAGATTTTAGTAAGAAAGTGCGCATAAGAATTAGGTTGGTCTTTTGAATTTGATGAGTATACCTGAGTTTGAGGTGTCATGTTGATGAAAAGGTTAACTTCATAGTGATAGTCAAGGCTGACAGAGAGTAATGTAATAAAAGTTCATGATGGATTGTGACGGGATGCAACTATATAATAAAATTATTGGTTAAGCAAATTTTTGTATAATAATTACGACTTGCAAGTATCTAAGGTTGTAGTTTTCTAATATTTGGTGAGTAACGTGGTTGTATGGAATGTTTTAAGAGATGGTGGGACACCACTCGAATAGAATTTGAAAGAGCTAGAGTTATAACGAAAGGAAATATAGTGGGATGTAGTACAGCCTTTAAAGAGAGGCGAGAGCAAGAATATTTTATTTAATAGCAAAGGCTAAAGAGATATTTTCAGAGGGGTAGATAATTGGGTTCAGAGACCGTGATTTTATTCGTTTTGTTGTGGCTATGCTAATAGTTTCACAAGTCCGTCAGATTGGTTGAAAACTATTGAAAAAGACTTGAGAAAGGAGTGTACAGACACTAGCTCGAGTGTGATGATAAGTGCTTTGTTTTGTCTTTGAGTTTAGTAATGAGTACGATTGAATTGTTAGCGAAAGATATTGTAGGATCGATGGAGATGCGATCAATGATAAGTAAAGATCCATGAATTCATAAAAATCTTCAAGGTATAAGCTAATGTTGATAGATAAGGGGATTGTGTTAAACAGTTGAATTTACAATTCAAATTTTTCATTTTAAGTCTACATTCGTGGTGATATATTTTGTCAAGGTATGAATTTGTAAGGTGAGAAATGGTCAATTGCATCAGCTATTGATCATTTAAAAGGAGTTACACTGATTTGAGTCGTAAAGTTTATTAATTTTGATTGTTAAAGTATCTAAGAAAGGTTTTCATTTTAAAAGTGTTGGTTTAGAGTAAGGTAAATGGTTGGAATGTTCATGATGATTGTGAGTATGATTCACTAGCTATGATCACGTGTGTTTTCACTTTTGTGGGTGGATCCCTAGTGGTGGATCAGGTGTACTGATCCTGCGATGTTTTCTTGGTTGAGTGGGATGATTGGAAAGATTTGGTTATTTCAAATGACATACTGGTGTTGTCTTGGAGTTGTTAAAGTATTTCAGTGGTTCCACATATACCACCTTGCTTATGAGAATTTGTAGAAGAGCTACCATGAGTATCTATGATTGTCCGACAATCTTAATATTCGCCTATCGTCAAGGTCATGTATCGATTATGTGTGGTTGAATGTGGGGATCATTGGGTCCAATTCTACTGTTCTTAAGAGGTAATCTACAATTACTAAATCTAGCATTTAGATAGTGTTGTTGGAGGGTTTGTATGCTTTGACATATCCCTCGATAAGTATCTGATATCTAAAGATCAAATTTTTATAACTTAAGCTCATGGAAATTTATTTTGTGAGATGGAGATGCTGATAAGAACTATGATTGTTTGGGTATTATGAATGTGTGTTGATTGGTTCAAGTTCACTTCTAATTGTAGCGAGTATTGATTTGGAATTTTATCATACTTATGTGAGAAAGGATTCGTCCTGATGATTGTGTCAAGGTCCTTGATAACATGTGGTAGACGTGAGTACGATCAACTTTGGTGGTTATTAGGAATAGCTTTGTTGTTAGTTAAGTTTACATACAATAATAGTTATCACTCGAATATTGTGATGACTTCATTGAGGCAGTGTATGGGAGGATGTGTAGGTATGTTGGTTTGAGGCTGAAAATGTGAAACCTTTGGGGGTTGATTTGGTGATGAGATTCGGCAAGAAGGGCAAGCTTAGTCCTCGATACATGGTGCCATTTGAGATTCTTGACTGTGTAGGGCCAGTGGCCTATAGATTGGCTTTACCTCCAAACTTATCTGGAGTTCATCCAGTATTTCATGTGTCCATGTTGAAGAAGTATAATGGGGACGGGGATTACATCATAAAGTGAGACTCAATTTTGTTAAACAATGACCTTCAGTATGAGGAAGAACCAGTTGCAATTCTTGATCACGATGTGCAGAAGCTAAGGACATGTGAGACAAGTATCCCAGTAATTCGATGATTCAAATACTACTCTACCCTTACTTTAGCCAGTCTTTCCTAGTTGATCACTCAGGGACGAGTGATGGGTAAATTGGTATCTACTGTAATGACTTGATTCCGTCGTTAGGGAAAACCAATGGGGGAAAAATTGGGGTCAGAAAACTTTTTGGTAGTAACTTGGAATTTCCTAACCTAGTTCAATTTTGGATGAAATTGGAGTCAGTGAGGTCTAGGGAAATCTGGTAATGAATGAGAGATATAATTATGAATTTGATCATATGAGTAGATAGCTAAGACGATAAGAAACCCGTATAAATTTACGGAATCGAATTCGGGCGAGTAGAACTCTCAAAACTGATCTTAGCGTGAACGGGTATTTTCAAAGTGTTATGGGAAGAAGGTGTGTTGTGAAATGGGAGTTTGAAACTCTTAAATTAGCTCACTATTTCCGTTTAAGCCGCCAAGGCGGGATTATTCCGGCCAGGGCGAGGTCGTTGTGGCAGGATGGGGGGCGTCATAGCGGGACAGTCGCGACTTAAGTTGGAAATAAACCTCAAAACGTCTTTATTCTGCAATTTTTGTTCTTGAAAGTTAGGAGACGAACCAGGGTGACTTTTTGACAGTTTTTCACCATTCTTGAAGCTAAAGGTAAGGTTTTTACTCCCCGAATCTATTTTTTGATCGGTAGAACGTAGTTTGTTGGGTAATTATTGTTAGGGGAAGGTTTTAATCTGGGAATTATGGTGGAAAAAGCCCTAATTTGGATATTGGGATCATGGGTTTGATCTAAGGTTTATAGTACTGATTATATTCGAGTAATTAAGTCTTGTTTATTGATCCTAGCATTATATTGATTGTTTGTAGACCAAGAACAAGCGAAAAGAATCCGGAAAGGGAAGAATCAAGTTTCTTAGAGGATTTAAGCTTTGTTCGAGGTCGGTGATGGTTGTAACTTCATGTTGTGTGATATATGTTTGTACTTTCTTCATTATAATGCATATATGTATGCGAATGTTGCATTATTGATCACACTAATAGTAAATGAGGAGATTGAATAATTGTATGCCATGAATCATAAATTGATTGTATGATTATGAGAATGTACATTGTGATTGTGATTGTGGCTTGTTGAATGGAACGAGTGTTACGTTCCGACACACTAACTTGGATCGGGTGCCACGTTCTGGTGCATACATGGGATTGGGTGTCACGTGTGACATACTAACTTAGATTGGGTACCATGTACCGGTACACTAACTGTTTGGGTATGGGTTCCGTGAGAGGACCAATGGCTTGTTATGCATACACTTATTGTTAAGAATATGGAATTGTGCATTGATCTTGAAATGATATTGATATTGTATATGTTCAATGTATGCATGTTTATGATGTTGTAATTACTTGCTTATATTGCACTTAGTGGGATAGCTATGTGATCCTACCAGTACACTGTAGTTGTGTACTAATACTACACTTGCTCTTTCTTTTTTGAATATAGGGCATCTTCAAGCGGCTACAGAAAGACCTTGTTTAGAAGATCAGTGATCATCATCGAATTCAAGGGTGAGCCAGTTCTTTCGGGTTGCCTTGAGTTCTCCTTTTGTTTAGTCCATTTCTTCGGACTTAGACTAGTTTGGGTTGTACCCATTTATTTAGACTATGGTTCTTTTTTAGAGTTTTGGTACATTGACTTTCAGGTTCTAGGGAATAATTTCCGCAATGTTTTGTTAGATCTTTTGGAGTTTATGGGAACTCTACTTGACTGTTGCATTTAAACTTGCTTTCGTATCTTTAAATGCCTTAGTTTTGATTAAGTTGTTTAGTTCTTTGGTTAGCTAATTAGTATTAATGGTTCTCCCACCGGAGGGTTAGTGTGGGTGCCAATCATGACGGTCTGGGTTGTGACATAGTAAGATAGGTGTTGGGACAATACCCACGGCATCTCAAAGTAACTAAATTGAAAGTAAATATGAAGTCCTACGGAATGCAAGGAGGCTAACCAAAAGCTATCTGAAGTCAAAAGTGATCTCAATAAAGCTCCTATTGATGATCTAGAGAACCTATATCTGAATCATAGAAAGATGCATGTAGAATGACATCAGTACATGGAATGTACAACTATGTAATATAGCCGAAGAAAATAACTGATAGAAGGGACTACAAGAGATAAAATATACTCAAGCTGAATCTAAAGATATAAAAAGTTAAATCATTTATAACTTTACAAATACTTACTCATCTATGAACTCAACATAATAGGTGATATATAAAAATACATTTTAACTCTAATTGGGACTTGGGAGATTCTCTAACCGAAAACCATCACTATGAGATATGTGATGATACAACGTCTCACCCATGCTGCCAGAACTGTCCTATACCTTGTCGGGTTATAAAACCTCTCAACTAAGTGGATCCACTAAGTAATACGGAATCATCTAAAAAGTATGACCCTTTTTACCCATATTGGCGACATAGTTTATGAAGATGTTGAGTTGTCTGAACTCGTTCCCATATTGGTTCTCAATACTACTCCCAATAATGTATACTCATGCTCAAATGTATAAAAAATACCCTTTCTCTGGTTTTGGGTAATTGCTCAAAATATCCTCTAAAAGAGGTAATACTCAGAAGTATCTCTAAACTCATTATTCATTTAGAAAACAAGGTTTCTCTTTTGTCAATGTAAAAGGTGTTACAGTTGGGAATACTTAGTTCCCTTATACTCTTACTCAAATCATGTTAAAAATTATTTCCAAAACTCCTCTTTGCTTTCTCAAAAAATCAGTTTAAAACAATTATGTTTGTTTGAAAGATCCTCAGTAAGAACTCAATGAATACTCAGGGACATGGTTCATGCTGAAAATAGACATGAAAAATCAATTCAAAAATCTCAATGCACAATAAACAACAACTCAATAATTCTGAATAGAAACTCAAAATTGGAAATTTAAGAACTCAAAACTCAACTTCAAACTCATCTCAAGAATACTCAAAACTAAGGATATAACCCTAGATTACTCTTTTACTGATAGAAAATATATGTAGGGTGTAAGGAAGAACTAGTCCAACACTATGATAGCCTTATATACCTGGAAGAACAAAGTTTTTTGGCAAAATCAACGAAGTTCAGTGAACACTCAAAACCCTAGCTTTTTCTCCTCTTAGGACCTTGCTCTACAGACTTGAAGTGTTAATGAACACAAAATAACTAATTAACACTTTCTAAACCCTTAAGTAGGTGCAAAAAATTTAGGGTTTAGTCTTAGAAGGATTGAAAAAAGACTAAACTACCCCTCTTAAAACTAATAGATCGTAGATACCATCAGTGAAATTTATATTGAACTTTAATGCTCAAAATTTCATTCTACAGGTCCAATATATGACCCGTAGAAGTTTCTATGAACCGTAGATCCAATCCGTTGACTTTATACAATTTTCAGGTTCAAAATTCCATTCTACGGGTCCAAACTACGGCCCATCAAAGTTCCTTCAACCCATAGAATGGATTCGTAGGAATTGGACCCCAAAAATCAGATTCACTGAAGTTTTTGACGACTTGACAGTACGACTCATTCAAATTTTGACGGCCCATAGAAAAGAGTGGTAGGAACTGACTCAGGAAACTTTTTGGCTGTAGTTCTGGTAAAAGGACCATAACTTTTTACTCCAAACTCAAAAAGATGCAGCCTTGGTGGCATTAGAAAGAGGAATGAAAGACCTTCAATTTGGTAGGTATGGCCACCTAGTTGATTACGTGCTAGGAGATATGATTGTTTGAAGTTGACCTAACTAAAATCTTACATCAAAACTTACTCAGTAAGGAAACTGTCAACTCGACTCTGTGCTAGGAGATTCTAATGACCTCAATTCATATCCAAATTCATTCCCACACTAAGGAATTGAACTATACACATATGATCAATTTAAGAATCATCAGATACGACCTTACATGTAAATAAAGAATGGTATAGACGTTAGCTTAGAAATTTTTAGGGTGTTACAACAAACTACTAAAGTATTACAACTGAATTAAAAGAAATTACAAGTCTAAAATGTCTTTGTTTCTAGAGTAGAACAAGAACACAATATGGAACAAGTGGTCCCACTGAAATGACAAGCAACTACCTCTCAAGTATCCACAGAAAAGCCTCAGATGAAGTAGAGAAGAAGGATAATCACACGAATTCAGGATCGTAGCCTACACAAGAGTAAAAGCAAGGAGTGAGTATCAAATAACTTGTAACGCCAAAATTACACCTCCCTAAAGAAGTATAAGCGGTCGTTGGTCAAATAAAGAACCTAATAGAGGTTAGGGTTGATACCACGGGGAATGAGGGTTAGACTTAGGCTAATTAACAGTAGATTGTACTTTTAGTAAGATTATTTCTGTAAAATGGGGGTTTTGTAAAAAAAAGATATATTGATTTAGTTGAATAATAAGTAACCAAGTAAACATGATCGAATGTTTTGCTAAGTCAATAGAAGATGAAACTAGGGTGTATGTGTTCCCCACAAGTCTTTAACGCAGTAAACCTTATAGTAGTAATCCTATCTAGTTTTAAACATGCAAAGTTGGTAAGTTATGTATCCCCTAAGTGATTGGTCGTCCAAATAGGGAATTTCACCAAGCAACTTGATCGGTCTATGGATGTGTGCTTTACTAACCCTTACCCTTGACCCAGATTAGCCTTCACAAATATGGTTCAAGTTATTAGATAATGCATTAACTCGCTCAATCTCCTTTGTTTAATCTCTTTTCCTATTTGTTACTTCCTTGGTTGGAAAAGTAGGAATAAGGCAGGTTGAAACGTTGTGCACCGTTAAAATGCAATCAAAGCAAAGAGATCAACAATACATGCATATATATTATTCAAGAATAACTAATTATTAGGTCTATATTAGTAATTACTCATGATTCCCACAAACCTAGTTGTAGATTTAGCTACTCATGTTTCAGTAATCACAATTCACAATAAGTTTGTTAAAACAAATCATGAACTGACAATGAGAGTAGATAAAATCTGGAATCTTGAATTAACGAACAAAAGATTGTATCAAACCGATACTTCAAGAATTAAATGGATAAAATGTTCACCAAAATAATTCTCAAAGCCAAAAACTAATTATTAATTTGTCTAACTATAAAACAAACGAGAATAAAATGACCATGTATATACATTTAATCCTAAACAAAGTCAAAAAAGGAAACATAGAAAATTTTGGCTTCGACAGTCACTTCCATGATTTGGTCCTATAAATCATAGGAATTCCTACGGTTCGTAGAGACCTTTCGTCAAACAACACATTTACTTCTAACTTCTGTACTTTTCTACAGGTATGTTCTACGACCCGTAGAACAGGCACTGGAGCTCAAAATCTCTATCTTTGCTATGAATCGTACCTATGACTCGTAGAAGTTCCTACAGCTCATAGTTTGGTCTCGTCGTTTTATACTTAGCTCCAAATTTCACTGCTTCAGTCTACGACACATTCCTATGGCTCGTAGGATGAGTCGTTACAACTCTAAAACTGATGTTTCACCCTTCTCTCATCCCGATTTGTCCAAAACCTATTTTCCTGCAAAATACAAGTAAAAAACCACCAAATCTACTAACAAATACTTAAGACGCGTGCAAAACTCCAAGTTCAAAGCATTATACATACCATAAATTTGTGGTACATCAACACCCTCAACTTAAAATTGTTGTTTGTCCTTGAGTGCCACTACTAACACAAAACTACACAATGCAAACAGTACCCTAGAACTCCAGCAATCACATGGATGTATCTTCAACCATCTATCCTCCATTTCACTTTTTTTTAACACACTGCAATTTTTGCGTTCAAACAAGTCATCACATGTAGATCAATTCATGACATTGACATACCAATAGATATACTTACATACATAGATAATAATCACCAAGATACCAACTTTTTGACAATGTAAAATGTTCCCTTACCGCGAAAAAATCCCTTTGTTCACACAAATAGTGATATATAGTTCAATTCCACTGACACAACATACGCTCACTCTCACAATTGAATTCAATAAAATACTGAACAATACCATAGGTTTGCCCTTATTTTCTACACTTAGACTCTCAAACCGTTACATTAGGATCACCATACGACTTTCTTAGCTTATAACGTAGGCTTAGGGTTAGGTGTGGTGTATTTAGGTTTTAAGTGACTTTTTTTCCCTCCTTGACATTACATTGGCTATTTTACTCTTCCACAACCAATTCGAGTTTCTCCTTAATTTTCTTTTCTCCTCATTTTTCATTAAAACTTGGGTGTGACTTTTGACTTGCTTTTGTTTTTCATTTTAAACTTTTCTTAAGATTTTCATTCTTTTACCTTTTTATTTTCTTTAGTCTGCCACACCATCTTGTTTTCTTCTCATTTCTCAATACACAACTCTTTTCATACCCCTTATCTTTTCTTGTTTTCCTCTATAGTAGTTACCCGATACTTAGGCTTTTAGCCTGAGTTGAGGTGCACGATGTCCAAAGAGAGATCAGGGCCAAAACAAAGGTTAACAATTATCACGGGAAAGGTGAATTGGTTAAATTGAAAGAATGGTCTATTTTAGGATCTATTTGGATCGAAGGGAGCATTTTAATTTGGTTGGTTGTTTTTAGGCTTAGTCGAGTTAGTTTCAATAGTGTTCTATGATCCTTTTCTAATTAACAATTAAATCATCTTAGCAAGACTAACACAACAAGTTCTATATTTGCATATACTGTACAATAATCTCACACACACATGGCACATCATTTCACTATCAAATTATAAGTGTATCTAGTTAATGCTTCAGTTTAAGTCATGTAATCCTATCGATTCCTATCGTGTCATAAAAAGATCCTACATAGTTGACTTATCAATCACACAGATACAGCACATACACCAAAATTTGGAGGGATATCAATTTCATTACTGTCATCATACTTTTGTACCTAGTCTACTTTTACAATTGACATCCTAACATGCCGGTTCGACAGAAATTAAATAGTCCTTGGGAAAAAGAACACGTGTAAGAAAACCCCAAGGCATAGTTCAAGTCTTATGTTTATTCAAACTTCACCCTTCACACTCTTAAAAGATTTATCCCACCCCCACAAAAAGAATGTGTAAAGTCCCTAATGCACAAAAAATTAAAGATTCGAAGGTGAAGACAAAAATGTGGTACCTAAGCGCCAAAGAACTAGACAGAGGCATATGGGTCTAGTTGTGGGGACCCCGGTGCAACAATGTGCACATGTGTAGTAGTCTATGGGATGCCATCATTAATGTCCTTTGAAACAATCTAAGGAGTACCATCACTAGTTCCCTCCATAGTCGATGCTCCGGCTACTTGCTGTCATAGTCTCTCCAATCTCAAATCTTTATCAACTCTAGACTATCGTAGAGCCGCCTCAATTTCATGCTGCTCTCTCTTTCGTGCATGCTACTTAACATCCTTATCAATACCATAAAAACCTCATCTACAGCCTCCGTAGGTGAAGGATTATTTGTAGAAGAAGTTCTAGTAGCCAACACATCAACATCATCCTGGAGTCTAGCCAAATAAATCTGGAATGATCAGTACTTCATGTAGTTAGGGGTCGAGCTAGCATCTGCAACTCGAAGGCATCAATCCTCCTCTATGTGGCATGATTTTTCTCTATAATTGTTACTCCCCGAGCCTACACCCTAGACGTGGCCAGCACTCGAGAATTATTTCTTGTCCCCAAGTGAACCCTTGGCCTAGCTGACTACTTAGCGGAAGATTTACTCCGGTGATAACAAGCTTAGAAATAGAATTTATAAAACTCAAACTTAAGCAAATACTTAACTCAAACTGTCTGAAAATACTTAATTGCAACAATAATAATAATAATAATAATACTTTGCAAAACAATCTCAAACAAAAGGGAAATACTAAGATACTCTTCAACTCTAACTATATGAAGCCTCTAATACTAAAATAGAAGTCGGTACAAGACCCATGACAACTCAAAAATAACATGAAAGTAAATTGTGAAATCCTCTGGAAAGCAAAGAGGCTCACCAAAACTGTCTGACTCGCAAAGTGATCTCAATGAAATGCCTTTTGATGATCCTGAACACCTGTATATGCATCATAAAAGATGCAGGTCGAATGACATCAGTATATTGAATGCACGAGTATGTAATATAACCGAAGCAAAATAACTAAAAGGAAGGACTGCAATAGGTATAACATAAACTCAACTTAATGTAAAGAATTAAAGGAATGAAATCATTTAACTTTACAAAATACTTTCTCATTCTATGAACTTCAACATAATGTGTAGTATTTAAAAATACACTTTTAACTCTATTAGGAGATTCTCTAACCGACAACCATCACTATGAGCTAACTGATGATACAACGTCTTGTCCACGCTGCAAGAACTGTCCTATATCGTGTCGGGATATATAACACCTCAATTAAGTGGATCCACTAAACTCTTCCCGAAGGCACTAAGGATTCATCTAAAAAGTATGATATTGTACCCATGTTGGCAAGACATGGTTTATGGGGGTTGTGAGTTGTCTGAACTCTCCCCCATATCGGTGCTCAATACTAATCCCTGTATATATTTTGTTTCTCAAATGTATAAAAACATTACTCTTTCTCTGCTTTGAGATAATTGCTATAACTATCCTCTTAAAAGAGGTAACTACTCTGAACTATATTTGGAAGTCATAGTTCATTTAGAAAACAAGGCTTCTCTTTACTTAATGTAAAAATATATTATGGGTTGAGATAATTACTCAAAAGGGGGGGGTGTTTAAGAGGTAACTGTTCTATACTTAATCTTTCTAATAACACTTTTAACTTTTCTCAAAAAGTCTACATCTTTTTCTTCATGTAAAAATGAACATTTAGGAAATACTTAGTTCCTTTATACTCTTTCACAACTTTTCTTTACTTCCTCAAAACTCAGTTTAAATAATAATGTTTTGTTTTAAACTATTTTCAATAAGAATTCAAATAATACTCAAAATAGGGTTCATAATGAAAAATTGTTATGAACAATCAATTCAAAAATCACAATTTATATTGTAGGACAATTCAATGATAAGGAATAGGAATTCAAGAATCAACAACTCAAGAATTCTAAACTCAATATCAACTCATCTCACGAATACTAAAATCTAATGATAGAACCCTAGATTACTCTTTTGTTGATTTGAAAGTAGATTTAGGGTGTGAGGACGAACTAGTACAACACTATGATAGCCTTACATACCTGGGAAGAACAAAGTTTAGGCAAAATAGATGAAATTAGAAGAACTCTTGAAAACCCTAGATTTTCTCATCTTGAATCCTTGCTCTAAGTCTTTGAAGTGTTAAAGAAAGTAAGATAATATTTTAACATTGTTTAGACCCTTAATTGGGTGAAAAGGGGTTATGGTTTAGGCTTAGAGCGGGGGGGGGGATACTGAACTTCCCCTCTTTAAAGTTGACAAAAACTATCCAAGGGATTATCTACGGTTCGTGGTTTGATCTACGGATCGTAGATCCCATCCGTGGAATTGATACTGAACTTTTAAGGCTCAAAAGTCCATTTATGGGTCCAAACAATAGCCAGTAGTAGTTCTTACGACTCGTCGGTTTGATCCGTAGGATTTGGGTCCCAAAAGTTGACTCTCAATACTCTACAAATGACTTGACAGGACTGGTCGTCGTTTAACTTACAGCCCGTCGGTTGGAGTCGTCGTTCGCAGACTTAGAAAACTCTAATATGGAAGTTTTTAGTAAAATGGCCATAACTTTTTACTCCGAACATGAAATGAGGCAAACTTGGTAGCGTTGGAAAGAGGACTCAAAGAACTTTAATTTGGTAGGTCATAGGTCACCTAATTTATTATGTGCTGGGAGATATTATCAATTGAAGTTTACCTAAGTAGAATCTTATGTCAAAACTTAATCGATAATGAAGCTTTCAACTCAACTTTGTGTTAGGGGTTCTTGTGACCTTAAGTCATAACCAAATCCATTATAACACAAAAGAAATGGCCTTTACACATATGATTAATTTAAGAATCACCTGATTCAATTTTACATGCAAATAAAGAATGGTTCGGGCCTTAGCATAGAAATATTTGGGTTGTTACATTAACCACAACTTTCATCCTCATCTCCGAATCCTCAATAATTGTCTGCATCCAGGGTCGAAGGTGCTGCAGCATCTGAGCCATCTGAGTTTCTAGCCGCAGAAGTCTGCCTATGGGAAAAGTAGAGAGACCCGATGTAGTGAAAGCACGTGGTGTGCTATTAGCTGGGGCGGAAGTAAATGGAGGAGTTGTCACAAAAGGCTCAGTAGTATCTCCCTCATCGGGCTTCTCCTGGGTGGGTGCCTCACTCATAACCGGCATATCTAACTGGATGCCGCATCTCGGTGCACCCAAGTTGTCCTCATTGTGAATCAGACTAACGTCCACGGTCTTGGTAACCTCAATCAAAGCATCAACCTCAATCAGAGGGACAATAAACTTTCTACGCAGTTGGAAGATCAGGCATGGGAACAGAAGGGTAGTAGACTTCCAAAAAGCTCTCTCGTGGATCTTAGTTATCAAGATTGCGGGCAAAGTCAATCGCATGACCATCCATTAAGCATGCAACCATCACATCCGGTCCAATGTCAAATGATTGTCTGCCATAGTAGGAGATAGTCTGGCACGGACAATGGACTAGTAGAATTTCACAGCAAAATTGAGTGAAGTCCTCTTTATAGAGGTCAAAAAATCATGAAACTACTCGGTGTCGACACCCTGATCAGCTATATATTGGACTACCCATCTCAGCAAGTCTTTTTTCTGAGTCGTATCCCTCATGGAAGATCAATTCTGAACTAACTACATCTGGTAGTCGAACTCAACTGTAGTGATAGGGTGCTCATGTGATAGCTCATAAATAAAACAACGAAATGTGTGTTATGATAAATACACAAGAATGTCATGTACTAATATGGTCAAGAATAGGGGCTGATCCGACTCTTTGGCCTTCGAAGGTAAGGCATTTTTCACTATAGCTGCATAGGAGGCATAAACTCCCGAATCATGATAGCATTATACATTCCCTATGAGTCAGCCATCCACTCACACTTGTGCCTCTTGAATAATTCATGTACGGTTGGGACACTGTGAATACTCCTGATAATAACTCGTCGCTCCTCCGTAATAGGCCGACATTCTTGTTCTAAGAATTATGGCAGATGGCCTTAGAAGAAATGTTGAACATACCCCAGGCACACCATCGATGTCGCTCACCATCAACTCATACCGGCTCAAAAGGTCTAGTGATTGGTGTATCATCTGTTTCTCCAGACTGGGATGCGCCAGAATTAGACTCGGAATCGGATTGCAATCCAGAGCTGGACTCGGACTGCAAGCCAAATGTCAACCCTCATTGTGAATTAGTCTCTTAGATATAAATTACAACTCCCTCTTCATACTGAGTAACTGACCCTTGTGGGGGTGCATCCATATCAATTAGGTTTGGTATCGTTTCTAGTTTCCAAGACAAATTTCTGGTGGTCTGAGGTACCCTAGGTGAGTCCTCTTTCACATTTGGATTGTATTCACAACCACTTTCTTCATCATCTATGGTTGTCTTGCAACTGATATGTGGAAGTAGATCGAGCCCAGGAAAAAGGTGCGATGGACTTTCCTCCTTTCCGCAAAGTACCCTTTGTCGGCATAATACATGTGGAAGACTTGATAATACCATAGAAAGACTAAAAGAAAACAAGAAAATTGAAAATAAAACCAACAAACCAAAACAAAATGTGTAGGAATCATATTGGTTTGGTCCTATGGTTGGATTCATATGGACCGTAGAAGTTGCTACAGGTCGTAGGACCCAATCATAGGAAAGGAAGTCAATTTTTAAGCTTCTGAAGTTGGAACTATGGTTTGATAGTACGATTCGTCAAAATTTCTATAGACCGTAGGTTAACCCGTAGTTCCTAACTTAGGATACTTGTTTGTGCCTTTTAGGACTACGAGACTAATCTACGACCCGTAAGCATTTCTACGAATTGTAGATAGGCCCCGTGATTTTCAAATTATATCCTTACATATGTCAGTGTACGATTACTATATACGAACTGTAGAAGATCCTATGACTTGTAGATATAATACATACAAACATAGGTGCAACATGGAAACATTGATCATTCAAGTCTTTCCACGAGAGGAAAATACGGATTGTGAAATTTCTATGATCTATAGGAGACCCTCGTAGGTCACAAAATGCCAGACGAGTGTGCCAATTTTACACCCTGATTCAGATTTTATTTCGATTAACAACCCAACATATCTCTAAACAAGTATTTAACACATCATCACTGTAAGATCCCATACTTTTTCTCTATTCTTGCATAATATATGTGGCATAGTATGGCATAGTTATATGAGGTGTTTATGACTTTGTATCGTACATTGGAGATTAAGATTGCAAATAGGTGGAAATATCAAGGAACTAAACTAAAGTTTTAGGTCATAGGGACCCCTCAAACAAAGTTCATGATTAAAGAAATGGCTCGGGTAGAACTTCGCCCGTTTGAAAAGTTTAAATTGTCACATACCTTGTGGATATGCCTATGAGTGTACAACATGCTAATAATAGTGTGTTATGAGCTAATATTATAGCACAAGGGTCATATGTTAAGTTTTGAAGTCAAGAAAATTAGCGAAACTAAGGTCGGCAAAAGTTATCAAAGTTTCTCTAATAATATTTTCTTAACTTTGGGTCGAATGTATTGGATGTTTTCTCCCAATATATAAAGAGTTAGAAGGCCTATGACCCATCAAATCGAAGGCCTACGAGTCTAGTTTGCAACACACAAAACTCTGTATTCAACCAACATCAGAGTAAAAAGTTATGAAGGTTTTACTGTGGACTGCTTGGAAAGAATTTGGGTCACGATCTGAGTAGGGTCAATAAATGTGGTATGTCGGCTTAATCAACGTTTAAAGCCACAAAAACATTTCTTTTCACTCCTTAATCAGAAAGAAAGCTTAAGAGATGGTTCTAATAAATTTCTTACATGATGAATGTTAGTTTTTGATGATTTCTACCATTAAAGGTTGCCCCCGTGCCTAGAAACGTGATTTCTACATGTGGCAATCATTTTCCCCTTCTATTAGCTGCATTTGGAGCTAGTTTTTGAAGATATAAATTTGTAGTTATTGGTGTTTCTTCAAGGTTTACACTTGGTTAACTATGTTAATCATCTCGGGACTCTTTTATGATTGTTTTTATGAAGTTCTATGGATGTTTCATCAAGTTGGGGCCATATGACAAATCTGCCGATTTAAGATCAATTATGAACTGTTTATATGTGTGTACCAGCTGTGTATATACAGTGTTTGCGAAGCTTAGGACGTAAGGAAAAACTTTCATGAAGAAGCTACGGCCATTCGATCGTTCATTGGAAAGGTATATAAAGGCTAAGCTCTGTCCCTCATTTTAGCACCACTCTTGGGAAATTCCTAAAACGACGAATGTGATACTTTGCTATTCTCTTGCTAGGAAGACCTTCAGTGAAAGGCATTGAGATCTCAGCTGAATTATTTTCATGATTCTATTATTTTGATATTCCATTTGTTCGGATAAATAGAGTATTCGACATCTACATGTCATTTTATCAAAATAATAGAATCATGAAAATAGAGTATTCGATATCTACATGTCACTTGTTCGGATAAATAGAGTATTCGACATTTACATGTCATTTTATCAGTTTCCTTGATTATATGTCCGCATGTATGAATTCTTATTCTTCTTTAGGTGATGTGACTTAAAATATCACGGGAGACCCTTATTACTTGTAACCAGCCCTCTTTCCCCACTAAAGTTATTATGAAAAATCTTTAAAGTAACACACAATTTTCAAAACTCTCTAATATAACTTAAATGTTTAAACTATTAGAACACTTGGTTTTTGAAATACTTCTTTTATAAATTATCTAGGAACTAAGTAAATCACCTTAAACTTGTTATGAATATCTGCAAGGTTATGTTACTTTCTAAAATTCGAGTTAACTTTTCAAGCTTATTTGGAAGAACATATGAGGATCCATGAGATGGTTACATGTTATACGAAAGTGATTATGGGATTATGAGAACAAGACTACAAATGGGTCAAGATTGGCAACATGACAACAGTAACATATAGGCGTTATAAATCCATGACATGACATACTATGCATTCTACTCCCGAGCTATAATCGGGAGGTATGGGGCCTATTGCCTATATTTATACATATGAGACACCGATGGCTATAGGTTGGCGTATATGATGTCGGTTAGCTACCGAGAAACACCACCATTGCTAGCATTTGGTTGGGTATGTCATGCATTTGCATATATATATATATATATTCACGACATATGATTATACGAGCATACCATGCATATTTAAATAGTATGGGGTCAAACGTCAACCAGGGAGATTATTTGAGTTTCAGTTTCAGGTGGTATCTCTATTACCCTTTTACAGTAAATATTTATGATTCTACTTTCCGCTTTACATACCAGTACATTTTTATTTGTATTGACGTCCCTTTTCCTAGGACAATTCTTTTTGTTTCGTGCGAGCAGGTACAGGCAGGGACTCTAATCGACCCACCCGCTAGGATTCAGGTTCAGCTGTAAGTTGGTAAGCTCCATCTTATCCTGGGGTTATTAGAGGATGTTTACTTTTGTTGTACAGTTTGGGTATAGTCGGGGCCTTGTCCCGACAGTGCTTATATCACTCATAGAGGCTATTATGGACACAATATTCTAGGTTTTCTTTTGTATGTTTCAATCTCCAACCCATAGTATTAGCATGTGTGTAGGTAGGTATGTCTTCGGTTGTGGAATCGTCGGCTAGATAGTACATCTTTATTTTTTTGGGGCTTATCTACCATTATTTGTATGGTTTATTCTCATCAGGTCATGACCTTCAGGATCTACGCTTCACTTTTTAGAAGTTGTGCTGCCCAATCTTTTTGTCTCTCAGTTTGGTTAGCTAGTATGTTTTAGTGGGTAACTCGATCTTATAGGGTATCGAGTGCCAGTTACTCCCCCTATTTTGAGGTGTGAGAAACTTGGTATCAGAGCAGGTTATATCCCGGGGGTTCACAAGCCGTGTCTAGTAGAGTCTTGTTTATGGGTGTGTTGTGCACCACACTTATAATCAAGAGGCTACAGGGCATTTAGGAATGATTACATTTCATTAAACTAATAGATGGTGCTATAGTGCAAAAGTATAAGAACATTTGAAATCTAAATTGTGCTTTATGTTTCTTATCTAACAAACTACACTCGCTACGGATATGGAAAATCAAGAGATAGGTATGGATCCAAGGAAAGGTACTAGTCGTTCCCCACTGGGTCAAAGGGATAGATTTCCCTTGGAGGCATAGGGTGAATCTCCAGTACCCCTAGTACCAGCCTCCCCGGCACTTGTTGAAGCCCGAGGAGATGCAGTACCTCTAGCCTCACCAGTTCTATTGGTACCTGAGAAAGCTAGGGACACAAGACCTCCAGTACCTATTGTTCCTCCACCAAATACTGGGGAGCAGGGGATAAGGGAGGCAGTTCAGTTGCTGAGTAGGATGGTTTTTATTTATGAGAGACAACTGGAGTCAAGAGTAGATACTCGGAGAGACCGGCCAAAAAGTTTGAAGGTACGAGAGTTTCTTCATTTTCCCCCTCCGTTATTTACAGGATCTAGTCCTACTGAATATCCCCAGGACTTTATAGACCATATATATAGAGTATTAAGGGTAATGCATGCCTCTGTCACAGAGGCAGTGGAGTTGGCTTCTTTTCGGCTACGTGATATAGCCATCCTTTGGTATGAGGCCTGGGAGGGATATAGAGGACATGATGCTCCGCCAACAGAGTGGGAGGACTTCTCTGAGTCCTTCCTTTCCCACTATTTACAACGGGAAGTTCGAGAGGCCCGTCTTGACCAATTTATCAATCTGAAGGAAGGAACCATGTGTGTGAGGGATTATAGCCACAAGTTTAATTATTTGGCAAGATATGCACCAGATATTGTACGTACCATGAGAGCCAGAGTTTATCATTATGTTGATGGTTTGGAAGATCATCTGATTAGAGATTGTAGGGTAGCATCCTTATCGGATGATGTAGATATTTCCCGCATACAGGATTTTGCTCAGACTACAGAGGACCTTTCTAAACGGATTCGTGATACCCGCAGAGATAGGGAGCAGAGTAAGAGGGCCCATACTATGGGGTCTTATAGGGATCCACCTGGTGATTTTAGGCCCCCATTCCATCGATATCCACCTCAACCAGCGGGTAGTGTCTCACCACAAGTGCAGGGACCGCGGTTTGATTGTTATAGTCAGTCAGGACCAGGTCATAGCTCAGACCAGCCTGAGGGTCATCAACAGGATTGTTCCGTACAGATAAGACATCCCATTCCTTTATGTACACAGTATGGTAAACCACACACTAGGCAGTTTAAACACGGTTCAACTACATCATTGTGGGCAAATAAGACATTTTATTACTCGGTGCCTGAGGTTGAACAGAGGTGATCTAGCTCAACCTTCAGGATCCACAACAGCATCTTCACCCTCAGTCTGTGCCCCACGACCAGGACCACAATCTACTCTGGGTAGTGGTAGAGGGAAAGGTGAATGATATACAAGTTTGAGCGGTGGCTAGAACCACTTGTGTGCACTCACAGGATGACAAGATTCAGAGGCATCCCCTAATGTTGTTACATGTATATTGACGATATCTGCTCAAGTTGTTTACGCATTGATAGACCCTGGATCTACATTTTCATATATTACTCCATTTATTTCTAGAAAGATTGACATGAAATCTGAGTTGTTGCCACAACCAGTTGAGGTTTTTACACCGGTTGGTGATTCTATTTTAGCTATTCGTGTCTATCGAGGTTGCACGGTGTTAATTAATGATCGTCCAACCTCCTCTGATTTAGTTGAGTTGATTATGCTAGATGTTGATGTTATTATGGGTATGGATTGGTGGCAGCTTGCTATGCTAATATTGATTACCGTCCAAAGATAATCAGATTTTACTTTCCAGGTGAGCCAGTCCTTGAGAGGAAGGGTAATGCAGCCACACCTAAGGGTAAGTTTATTTCATACCTTAGGACTTGAAAGTTGATTGCTAAAGGTTGTATATACCATATGGTTCATGTACAGGATACTGATAAGGAGCCCATGACTCTTCAGTCAATTCCTATCGTGAATGAATTTCCAATAATATTCCCTGATGATCCTCCAGGAATTCCCCCAAAAAGGGAAATTGATTTCTCTAAAGACTTGCTTCCTGATACTCAACATATATTGATTCCTTCCTATAGAATGGCACCTGTAGAGCTAAGAGAATTGAAGGAACAACTGAAGGACTTGCTCGATAAAGGCTTTATCAGACCAAGTACTTCCTCATGGGGTGCCCCAGTGCTCTTTGTTCGAAAGAAAGATGGATCCTTACGGATGTGTATTGACTATAGACAACTAAATAAAGTCACTATAAAGAATAAATATCATCTTCCACGGATTGATGACTTATTCAACCAGTTACAAGGTGCCAAATGTTTTTCCAAGATTGACTTGCGGTCTGGTTACCATTAGTTGCGAGTCAGGGAAGTTGATATCCCAAAAACAACATTAAGGATGAGGTATGGCCATTTTGAATTCCTTGTCATGTCTTTTGGGCTTACAAATGCCAAAACAGCCTTTATGGATCTTATGAATCGGGTCTTCAAACCATTCTTGGATTAATTTGTGATTGTGTTTATTGATGACATTCTTATATATTCACGGTCGGAAGCTGAGCATGCAGACCACTTGCGAGTTGTATTGCAGACTCTCCAAGATTGCAGGTTATATGATAAATTCTCTAAATGTGATTTTTGGTTTACTTCAGTAGATTTTCTTGGTCATGTTATTACAAGTGAGGGTATTAAGGTTGACGGACAAAAAATTGAAGCAGTGATGACTTGGTCGAGGACCTTGAATCCAACGGAGGTTCGCAACTATTTAGGCTTGGCAGGGTATTACCAAAGGTTTGTGGAGGGATTCTCTTCTATCTCTGTACCACTGACAAAATTGACACATAAGGCAACTAAGTTTCAGTGGACCGAGGCATGCGAACAGAGCTTTTAGGAACTAAAAAAAAGGCTTACAACCACACCTATCCTAACTCTTCCATATGGTAATGAGGGCTATGTTGTTTATTGTGATGCCTCAAGAATTGGCCTAGGTTGTGTTCTTATGCAGCATGGTAAGGTTATTGCATACGCCTTTAGACAGTTGCGGAAGCATGAGCAGAATTATCCTATACACGATCTTGAGTTGGCTGCAATTGTCTTTGCCCTAAAAATTTGGCGGTATTATCTATACGGGGTTCATATAGATATTTTCACCGATCACCAGAGCCTTCAGTACTTGCTTAAGCAGATGGAGTTGAACCTACGACAAAGGATATGGCTAGAATTATTAAAGGACTACGATGTTGACATTTTATATCATCCCGGCAAAGCTAATGTTGTTGTTGATGCGCTCAGCCGAAAGTCCATGGGTAGTCTAAGTCATGTTGAAGTTGATAAGGCTGGAATTACAAAAGACCTATGCCAGCTAGTTGATTTACAAGTACTCTTGGTAGATCCAGGAGGCGGAGGTGTTGTCATTAAGAATATGGCAGAATCTTCCTTTGTGACTGAAGTGAAAAGGCGGCAACATGAAGATCCTAAGTTTAGGAAATTGAGGGAAAAGATTCCACAGTAGAAACAACATTTATTTGAGCTAACTGGAGATGGAGTCCTTAGATACCAGTGTCGCTTATGCGTACCGGCAGTTGGATAGCTCCGTACAAAGATTCTTTCAGAGGTCCATTGTTCTAAATATGCAGCTCACCCTAGAGCAACGAAGATGTATTGGGAACTTCGGTAGATCTATTGGTGGAAGGGCATCAAAAAAGATATAGTAGAGATGGTAGTTGAATGTCCCAACTGTCAACAAGTTAAAGTAGAGCATCAGAGGCTTGGAGGCCTAACCCAGTATATTGAGCTTCCATCATGGAAATGGGATATGATAAAATGGACTTCATCATTGGTTTGCCTCGCACTCCACGAAGGTTTGATTCCATTTGGGTAATTATCGATAGGCTGACAAAATTTGCTCATTTCTTGTCAGTTAGGACGACATATTTAGCTGAAGATTATGCTAGGCTTTACATTCAGGAGATTGTTCGCCTTCATGGAGTTCCATCATCTATTATCTCATATCGAGGAGCTCAATTTACATCACATTTTTGGAGATCATTTCAGAAGGGTCTAGGCACTTGGGTAAACCTTAGCACCACTTTTCATCCACAAACTGATGGACAAGCAGAACGTACTATTCAAACGATTGAGGAGATGTCACGTGCTTGTGTGCTGGATTTTAAAGAAAGTTAGGATCAACATATACCTCTTATCGAGTTCGCTTATAATAACAGCTTTCAAGCTAGTATTCAGATGGACCCTTACGAAGCAATATATGGGTGGAAGTGTAGGTCCCTGATCAGTTGGTTTGAGCTCGGGGAAGCAGATTTGCTAGGTCCCAATCTAGTCCAACATGCGATTGAAAATGTTAAGCTTATTAGAGATCGGCTTCATACAACACAATGTCGGCATAAGTCTTATGCAGATGTTCACTGACGGAACTTAGAGTTTGATGTAGAAGATTGGGTTTTCCTGAAAGTATCTTCTATGAAGGGCATCATGGGATTCAGAAAGAAAGGAAAGCTCAGTCCTAGGTACGTTGGACAGTATAATATTATTCTGAAGATCGGTATGGTCGCATACGAGCTTGATTTGCCTTCAGAATTGGAAGCAGTCCATCCTGTATTTCATGTTTCTATGTTGCGGAAGTGCATTGGAGATCCTTCACGTATTATGCCCATTGAAAATATTTGTATCACTGAAGATTTATCTTATGCAAAGGTACCAATAGCGATTTTAGATCGGCAAGTAAGAAAGCTTCAAAATAAAGATGTAGCTTCTGTGAAAGTGTTATAGAGAAATAACAACATCTAGGAAATGACTTGGGAAGCGGAAGAGGAAATGAGGAAGGAGTACCCCCAACTATTTACGACTTAAGGTGAGTCACATTTTGATAATTGGCAATTATTTCTTCACGGCGACTTAATTAGATTTTAAGTAGCTTGAAGGTGCAATTTATATGTCTTCTTACGAGATAGCTATGCAAAGCTTAGTAGTTAAAATTTTCAGAATTTGACTTCAGGTTTGCGACTGTAACAAATATAGACTCGCAAATAAAGTCCTATGAGAAAAAAAGAAAAACACAACCAGGGAATTGTCTAAATCTATCCACGGGCGAATGTTCATAAAGAGGGGAGCATCACAATCCACAAAAAAATCATACCTAGGTTTGATTTTAACACAATAGTTCATACAAAATTTCAACCCTAAGTAAAGTTACAACCTAAATTTCAACAAACATTGGTAATCACAGATCAAATCCATACCTTTATGAGTTAATTTAAGTTGTGTGAGTGAGTGATTCTACTTCTTTGCTTTTGATTTCGACTGACCACGACCATTGCACAATTCAAGAGGATTTGGATTTCGTAGGGTAGTTTGACTTTGGAGAAGAAAGGAGGAATGAAAATTGGAGATGATGATAGATCAATGGAGTTTAAATATGGGGAAAATGGAAGGGAAAATGGTTTGTAACAGTTGGAGGGTGAAGGTAAATAAGGGATGAATTTTAAAAGGGTTTTATTAAAAAGGGTTGTGGGTCGGGTCTTTAATTATGTTTTCAGGTTTGACGAAAGCCCATCGATGGATCATATGTTTTACTACGATTCGTAGAAGGCTTTCATCATTTGACTCTCCACCTAGCAAAATTTCATAAACATACATGGAGTCTACGAGTACAGATGACGGACCAGACAAATTTCTACGATTCATACTGTGCACTCGTAAACTTTAAGCTGCAAGGTAGATTGTCACGATAGAATGAGAACTTAAATGAGGTTGTATCAAAATGTATTACAGTAAAATCAAAACTCTAACAAAAGAAAAGTCAACCAATTGGAAAGCGAGCAAAAGTAGTGTGTAAATTGACAATAAGTTTACACATTGGAAAGCGAGCAAAATCTGTGTGGGGATCCATTTTCAAGCTAATACATTTTAGTTCAACCTCAGGAAAGTAGGACACCCCTTTTCGGTGTGGGGCATACACCGGATTCCATGCAAGCTCTCATGGTCTATGTCGGTTAAGGCTAATTCCCACATGGTCAAGTCTAGGATGAACTATGATTACTCAATAAGCTCTATAAAGTGTGGGTGGGGGATATGTGACTTCATCCATGCATTGCACAAGTAGGCTTTGAGAGTAGTCATGGTATGTTCCTCAATGTATAAGGACTTATGAGATGATGAATGTTTTATATGGATTGTTGCTATGAGTGGCTTTCCTTGATATGAGTTATTGAACATGAATGTTTCCTTGTCTATGAGTATTAACTATGGATGAGATCAAAAGCATAAGTATGAACATGGTGGCCTAAAAGGGGTACTTAGTATAGATGAGATTATGGGATCTTATCTATGCATTGCACAAGTAAACTTAGGGTTACTTATGAGATGATTCTATTATGATATGTTATGAGGCTTGCATGAGACTTTTCAGAGTCTTGTATACCGTGTCACATCTAGGGGGTACTCCTGGATCGTGACAATTTTTTTGACAACTCAAAATCATCGCGAATGAGAAGACCAATTTGAGAAACCTCTCTCTCTCTTCCCCATTCTTTATTCTTTCTCCCTCTAAAATTTTCATGATTAATTTATAATTTGAGTTTTTGATTTTGATTCTTCATGGGTTTTAGGAGAACATTTAGGATCTTTCTTTAAAAATGTAGAAAAAATGGTTTGTTTTAGTTCCATTTAATAAGTTTGAAAATATTTTTTAAATATATAATTACTTCACTTTGATTTTGTTACTCTTGAGTCCATGACATTAAAACAAATTAATAATGGTTATGTTTTTTTTAAAAAATAAATTTAATTTGTAAGATATGTTCTAAATAAGTCTATTGAAAAATTATTTATTCATAAAATGCATTGTTGATAATTTTTATACCAAACGTCCATTGAAAAAGCTTCAACAATGATAATGGTGAAAAAGGTATAGTTGTATAGATAAATAAGAAGAAAGAAAGAGAAAGAAAAAAAGAAAATTAGAAAAAAAATGGAAATTAAAAAAATAATAATAGGCAATTCACTCTCTCAAAGAGAGTGAAATACACTCTCTATGCCAACTCAGCACTTAAGAGTTTATTCCATTTAAAGTAGTTCAGGCGGTAATAGAACTCCCGCGAAGGATAAGTGTGTAGTTGAAAATTCGGTAATAGGCTGGGGGGTCATTTGACCATTTTCTCTTAACATAATTAATATATTAAAAATTATTTTATACTAAAAATACTTAATTATATAATAGTCAATAAAATAGTGTCAGGCGTATAATTTTGTTATTTTCTTCTTCTCACACACTTAAAAGTAAGTGAAGACACGTTATTTGTCATGTCACCTTCAAAGATAATATCAATATCACCTTAAACAAGGTTATGTATGTAATAAATTGCCATAATAATTTGAGTATTTAATTTATTTGATTTTTAGGGACAAATTTAAAGATGAATTCTATGCCTTTTCCCTTATGGACATATTTTGTTAAAATATCATTTTTTTTATAAGTAATTATTGAATTTTCATATCAAAATCTATCCTATTAAGTTTATTTATGTATCAAATGAACTTTGTAAATTCAATATATAATGTCTACTTTAGGAATATTGAATCATATATCGAATGTCCGTCCAAGAAGGCATTTAATAAATTTTTCCATCTATTTTCGGTGTTCAATTCCACAAAACAAGTTTGGCAACAAAAATTCGGAATTTAACTTAGAATTTTCAAGAATTTGAAAAACAATAACAACCCAAATAAATAAATAAATTATTTTTAAGTTGAAAAATGATTTTTTTTTAAAAAACTAGGCGACTTGCATCAATTCTTTTATAAAAATAAAAATAAAAATAAAATAAAATTTGGCATTAGTATCTGTATTTAAACCTTGGATTAGATTGAAGGGTGGAATTGTTCGGCAGCTAAAACACAGAAGAAGAAGAAAGAAGAAACATAGATTGAATTTGGGGAAACTTGATAAATCTTGAAAAAATGTCGGTTCGTTTGATGAAGAAAATCTTGAAGGAACAAGAACCAGTTGAGACTCAACAACTAATCAATAGCGAAGATGAATCTGAATCTCCTCCCCCTTCTTCCGCTACTTTTCGTAATCCCTTCGATCTCCTTGACGACGAAGATGATGATGGTGTTGACCAGGTCTGTGTTGTTACTATCGAAAAAAAAGAAGCTTTTTATTTGATAGTAATGTCAAATTATATTGTTTGATTTTATTTCCTAGAAAATTGATTTCAGTCTGCGAATGAACAAAACCCTGATAATTTTAGGGTTAGATTAAGGTAGTAAGTTAACTACAGATCACTTCAAATCTCGTTCTTGGAATATGATGGAACATGAATACTTGAAAAGGTGTAAAGCGAACAGCTTTCATCAAATTGAACAAATTCGTGAAATCTGTGTTGGGAGATGGCTGCAAAGTGGTGTTCCAGTTCAGTGAAGATTGGGGCAGCTGCTTGATATTTGGGTTCAATTCGAGTAGCACCCAGGTGTGGCTTGGCGGTTGATGAAGTGGCTGAAAACCTTGGAGACCAGGTCAAATCCTAGCACACGAAAAAAATTCAAGGTTTTTTTTTTACCCTTCTGCCCAAGGATAGAGTTATCCAATACATGTGTTGGTAGGAGGGTAACAGGTGGTATGAACAACCAAGTGAGACTGTGTAGTTACCCTTAAAAGGTTGATTGACAATTTTAATTGGTGTATACACATTAGTAGTTTTTGATGTATAAGATTCCTTTTCAGTAAGGAAGGTGAATAAACAAGAACAATATATAACCTGAAGATGCTTCTGAGGTTTGTGGATTAGCTTTAGAAAAAAAGGGCGTTTGATTTGATCAGCCATGCAATTCTATTCTTGATTGATTTTATAGAATTGCTTCAACTGACTATTCCTTTTATTTTTTCCTTTGTTTTTTTGTGACCACATATATCACAAATATAAAGCTGAAAGCACCAAGAAAAAATTTGCGATGAACAGAATCCAACCTTAGATATATGGTTAAGGCATTAAGTTATAGACCACTTCGAATTTGTTATCTAGATGTCAACAAACTAGGTGAGCAAATGGATGTGATTGAATTCCTGAATTATGTGTGTTGAAAAATGGGTTCGGAGGGCCACCCCAATAAGATGGAATTAAGTTGCTTAAGATTGTGATTCAAGTGAGGAAGATGAATATATTAGAATGGTTATGCCCTTAAAAGGTTGTTTGACAATTCTAATTGGTGTATTCACATTAGTTGTTTTTGATATATAAGAACCCTATTTAGGTAAAGAAGATGAATAGATGAATATACCCATTTCCGATTGTGATCTACACTGAGGTCACTCTACAAATATTACCAAGGCCATTCAGATTATATAATGAGCTATTGCATAAAAAGGACTTCAAGGAGATACTGCAAAATAGCTGGAACCAATCCATAAATGGTCACATCATGTATAGTGTCTGGAGTAAATTGAAGTTAATTGAACAACAAGCCAAACATATGAACAGGGAAATGACTCAGCTGGACAGGAAGGTTGAAACATTGCATGACCAACTTGCAATAGCTTAGTCACAATTACATAATGATCTATTCAATCTTGAGCTAATCAGCAAGGAGAGAACATTGTTAGTAAAACTTTAAGAATGGTCAATTATTTAGGTAAAGGGTTTTATGACAGAGATCTAGAGCTACTTGGATATCCGATGGAGATTCAAACACAGTTTTTTCATGCGTTCATGAAGGCAAGACAAGCTAGAAACAAGGTTGCCAGTATTAGCACTGAAGCTGGGGACCTATTAACAGAACCGACACAGATACAACAAGAGTTCCTACTGTTCTTCAAGAACCTGTTGGGAATACAAGCAGCTGAAATGGCCAGTCTTGATATCAGCATTGCCGGAGATGGACCATGCCTTACACAAGATCAACAAATGAAACTAATTAAGGAGATCACCAGGGAGGAGGTATAATTATGTCTTAAAAACTACCCTTGGACAAAGCCACAGGCATTGATGTGTTTCTAGCTGAATTTTTTAAAACATCCTGGGGGACAACAGGTGAGGAGGTGCTAGAAGCAATTCGAGGATTCTTTGAAAATGGAAAATTATTGTCTGCTATGAATTGTACCACAGTGACTCTCGTTCCCAAAGTACCAAACCCCACTAATGTTAAAGAGTTCTGACCATAGCATGTTGTACGACTTTCTATAAATTGATAGCTAGGGTCCTTACCTCCAAATAGCGGTAGAATATCTGGTAATGTCCTCACGATCTACATTTATAGAGGGGAAGAGTATACTTGACAATGTGATTATAGCTCATGAACTAGTCAAAGGTTACTCTAGAAAGGGAGTTTCTCCAAGATGTATAGTAAAAGTGGATATAAGGAAAGCTTATGACTCTGTGGACTCAGGACTCGGGATTTCTGAGAATGGTGTTGATTGAATTTGGCTTCCCTGGTAAATTTGTGAAATAGATAATGGAATGTGTAACTATTGTCCAGTATGTATTGGTTATCAATGGTGGATTGGCTCCCAAGTTCCAAGCAAAAAGGGACTAAGAGGGTGTTTGGATTGGCTTAAAAGTTGGTCAAACCTACTTTTAAGTCGGTTTTTGACTTCTGGAAGTGTTTGGTAAATATAAAAAATAACTTAAAACAAGTCAAAAATGACTTGAAATAAATTAGGAAGTGTTTGACAATTTTAAAAATAACTTAAAATAAGTTTAAAATGTCTTAAAATAAGTTAACAACCAAAAGAAGGCCTCCCCCTACTTTTTATTTTTTGACTTAAAAAAGTCATTTAAGTTTGATTTTTTATTTTTGACTTTAAAACTATTTTTTTAAAGCCAATCCAAATGGGCGGGTGACCCAGTGTCGCCCTACCTCTTTGTCCTAGCCATGGTGTACTTGAATAGATCCTTGAAGCAACTTAGACACAACCCAAACTTCATCTATTATCCAGGTGTGAGGGACTTCAAATAGTGTATATCTGTTTTGCCGATGATCTTTTAATGTGTTGCTGAGCCGATAAAGAATCTATACAGCTAATGATACAAGCTTTTCAACACTTCTCTCAAGTATCTGGACTACAAGAAAATCTAGAAAGAAGTTCAATATATCTGGCAGGAGTTTCTCAGAGATTCAAGGATCAAATCATCAGTGATATGCTATTCTCAAAAGGGGAAATACCTTACCAATATTTGGGGGTACCACTCTCTTCCACCCTCTCTTCCAAGAAGCTAAGCATTCAACATTGCATGCCTATTGTAGAAAAGATGATAGCGAGAATCAAGAATTGTCATAAAAAAAAGAATCAAGAATCGGACAACAAAATTCCCATCATACAGTCGAAGATTACAGCCCATAATGAGTGTCCTGTTTGAGATGCAGACATATTGGGCCCATTGAGTAGTTTTCCTACCCAGATAATTTTGTAATCTAGCCTAGTATAGGAAGAGATAAGCTTTGAGGGTTAGTTCTGGAGATTAAAGAACTAGTAGTTTTGTAATTACACACTTGGTTGAATGAAAATGTTACTTTCGCCCAAAAAAAAAGAACATACCCATTTTTGTGACCGCGTTAATCACAAATATAAAGCTGCAAGTGCCAAGAATAAGTGTGCGAGTAAATATAACCCAACCCTAGATTTATGGTTAAGTAGGGCAATATGTAATTTTTTTTGAATGTTATTAACAATTGTGTAACCTCGCATACAAGCCAAGCCATATACCAAAAAGAGTATCTACACCATAATATGGTTCTCAACAAAAGAGGCCCAATCCTCTAAACACATGGGACCTTGAAGTACACCCAAAGGAAACTAGAGACAAAAAACTACTTCGCAAATTTTAAAAAGCTTGCTCCACTCCTTCAAAATCCCTCCTATTTCTCTCTTTCCAAAATAACCCACATGTTTGCTAAGGGGGCCACACTCCATTCCCTTGGGCTTTCTTCCCTCTCTTATGAGATACGTAAGTTGTAGGCTTTGAATCTTGTTAGTGAGAAATCAATGAAATTAGGGTAAAAAACAAAGGGATGTGAATAACTTCCTGAATTCTATGTGTTGAAATGAATTTGATGGGCCATCCCATAATGCTAGGAATTATGATGCTTAAGATTGCAATTCAAATAAGGAAGATGAACATGTAAAGAACAGAGAATAACCTAAAAAGGTTGTTTGACAATTCATGGTACTTAATAGTTAGTTGTTTTGGGTATAGGATTCCTATTGAAGCGAGGAAGATGGATATATAGGAACATAGGTATAACATGAAGTTGTTGACGGGGTTTGTGTATGAGTTTTAGGATAAAAAAGGTTTTGATTTGTGGGCCTTGTAAGTTCCATTCTTGATTTGTTTCGTAGAACTCTTTTCACAATCTATTGACTTTTATTCGCCACCATAGTTCCTTTCTTGATTAATAATTGAATTGCTTCCGACTATTGCCTTTGCCCTTGTGCCATTTTTTTGACTACATCAAACAAAAGTAACTGCTAGTACCGAAATAAGTGTGTGAATGTAGATACTAATTTATCATATTAGTAGTCGGTGCAATTTCGAGCATAGTCTATATGTATGTACAAAAATTTAGAGACAATCCAACCTTGATTATAGGGTCAATTATGTCGGTCGGATTAATATGGGAACAATAGGGAATTGCCTAAAAGTGATAAGTTGACAATTTTAAATTGGTGCATATGCATTAGTTTTTTCCTGATACCTTAAGTTGGGCTTTAGATGAAGTGGAGTGGCTTATGTAAATGTGTTGACATGACGATAAGCTTTTGCTTTATGTCTTGGCATACTGTAGGATGGGATTAAAATTTAGGGACATTGAGATGAATGTCAAACACCTTGAAAGTGACAAGTTACTATCGAATGTTGGATTTAATGTCAAGTGTCAACTATGACATATTAAGCATCTTTGCATGTACTGAGAATGGTGTGGAAAGCTTTAAAAGAACTTTTTAGTTTCACTTGTATATTTGGTGGAATAGAGACTACCATGATGTAGAGGCTAGGTCTGCGAACATGCCACCCTCCACAGACCCCTACTTGTGGCATTACACTAGGTATGTTATTGTTGATGTAGAGACTACCATGATGTCTTGATGGTCAAGTTTGATGGAGAATTGTGTATAATTTGAGTTGTGTAGCATGCATTACTCAAACATATCCTTTTGCCTCCAACTTGATGTTTAAGGATGAATTCTTTGTTTATTTCCATCCCTATTCCTCAAAAAGGTGTTCAAAAGGAAGTACTTGCTCAATTTATCCTTGAATTATATCTCTGGTTCAAATGGCTTTCCTACTACTTTGTCAGAGGCTAAGTTCCCTCTATCTTCCGGGAAGGGAGTAGAAGAAGAAGCCCTCGTGACTCGGCTGCATAAATTTGCATATCATCCGAATAGATTTACAGAGAAATATTGTCAATCAAATCAACTTTTTTGTGTTAGCTTATCTTATTCTTCTTGAATTGTGCCCTTTCATCCCTTTTTCATTGTTCCCTTGTCATCAAAACCAAGTAATCTCACTACTCTGCTCTTTCCTCCTTCCACACTTTAGTTGAATAAGTAAAAAGGATAAATCCATGTCGTACATAAGAAAATGTAGATCATTGAGTTTGAGTTTATTTATCTTTTATTTACAACAACAACGATGTATGCAGTGTAATCCAACAAGT
Source organism: Solanum piurae (assembly GCA_029582685.1). Taxonomy (NCBI): domain Eukaryota; kingdom Viridiplantae; phylum Streptophyta; class Magnoliopsida; order Solanales; family Solanaceae; genus Solanum; species Solanum piurae. The sequence goes on along the minus strand of JAJOOO010005599.1, from coordinate 20,256 downwards.
GGGATATGAGAAGAGTAAGATGTATACCGACCTTATCTCTACTTTTGTGGGGTAGATAGGATGTTTCCAATTGACCCTCAACTTAGAAGGGAAGTTAGTCATAGAAGGGTTGCAAGAAAAAAATGACAACAAAATAAGTTGCCAGTTTCAAAAAATAATAAAATAAAAAATGACAACAAAATATTAAAATACAAAACGAAATGAAGCAACAGATGGTGGAAACACATATAAGAATAAGAAATTACATGATTACTAAATAGTAATACTAATAAGAAGAGGATACAAGGAAAGCCCCCTACCTGTCCCACCTAATGGGAGACCACACTCAGCTACCTACTCACCTTATACCATAATCCCCAACCTTCATACCTTCACAGGGAATTTAGCACCGAAAGGTGTGGGCTAACGATCAATAAAGTGGATTGACAATCAGGATGACTCATTTTCAAGAAAAAAAATCTATCTCAGGTTCAAATCCCAACTGATGAAATTTTTTCCTCACTAGGTGATTTTCTCTCTTCTATCCTTAGCTTTGGTGGATAGAGTCACTTGAACAATTGTAGCAACAGTTTTGTTGTTGGTGGGAGGTGAGAGATATCCTGTGAAATTAGTTGATGTGCGTGCAAGCCACCACGATTATATATATTTTTAGGGGTTTTATATACTTTATTAGATATTTTTAGATGGTTTGGAGTTTCTTGGGTTGTGCCAAGAACGATTAAGGAGTTGATGCTCAACTGGAAGAGTGGAGCTAGGGGAAGAAGGCACAAGGCTTGGGATGTTACTCCTCTTGCTTTGACATGGGTCACTTGAAAAGAGAGGAATAAGAGAGCTTTTGAAGGAGTGAAGATAAGCTTTCCTCAATTGAGGGAGTAGTCTCCGGTCGCGTATTTTCTTTTGGAGCATCCGTGCAATTCCTGTTTGTATGGAATTGGGTGCCTTTTGGAGAGAACCATATTTTGTAGGTTTCTCCTCTTCTTGGTATATCACTTGTATACGCCAAGTTGATCTTTTTATCATCAACGAAACCTCTTACTTGATCAAAAATAAATAAATGAATTTTGTTATAATTTGGTGAACTACGGCCAATAAAATTTATTGGTGTGAAGTCCGTAAGTTTGGCACCAGTTTACAAAATCTCTTCATGGCAGACGACAAATGTATAATACAATGAACATCTGTTATGGATGGAGATTTATCTCCAGCACAAGCATAGGTAACTTCAATTACTTCTCTTCAGTACCCCTCTTCAGTGGAAGTCCTTTCTAGCCAAATGTTATCTTCTTCAGTAGTACAACTGAAGGCTACTGTTTTTTCCCAGTGAGCAATTACTCGTGGAACTCTTCATTCTAAATCGCAGTTGATTTTTCTGTTCTTCCTATCCCAAACAGTTGGTGATACTAATATGATACCGATTTGCATTGGCAATTCTAGTGAAGAATATGTTTTTCATGAGCCCAACCAAAGGACTTAGATTAGCCAATTGTTGATGTCCATGTGAGGAGTGAGTTATGATCTTTTTCTTCATTTTGAGATGGCTCAGGACCTTGGTACATGTTTTTGTTTTTTGATGAGAAGTGAAAACATGTTGCTTTTGGCATATGCATTGATTGCCATTTTTTTTGTGACTGTGATTGCCATTTTTGTTATTGGTGAAGAGCTGTTTCTTGGCATTACATGAAACTGATGTTTATATTCCCAGAAGAGAAATCAGATTTGAAGATGTATGTTTTGCTTGATTAAGAATTCAACTAGAGTGGATGTTGCATCATGCCATTCTTTCGCTGCTCGCTCTGTGAGATGTGCAACTGTTCTTACTTTTGGTGTGTGGTTTAGGGTGCATAAATTGAGGAGGGGATACCATGGTAAGTTGGTGTTATGGGTAGGCACGGAGTGGAGATAATAATCATCTGGTCTTCACTGTACACATAAGGACTATAGATTTGGTACAACTGGGTATGCTCTTAATTTTAGTAACCCTAGTTTTCCAAACTCTGCTCCCATCCCAATTTGATTATTTAAAAATCAAATCTATCAAAATTATAGAAAGAAGCTAACCTTTTTGAATTCTCTTCCTAATTTTATTTTGCTTCATGAATTCTTCTTGGTTGCGTTCTCTGGCACGGGAACGAGGTGCCAACCTCTTCATTTTCTTGAAAAGAAGGATTCCCCTTGGCTTTGAAATTCCTTTGCTCTCTTTAGAACATTAATATGTAGCTTCTGTTTCTGCTGAAACTCTAGTGCTACGATTTCCCGTCACTAAATTCGTTTAATTTTTTGCCGTACAAACATTTTAAGTTGATTTTGTAATCTGTAAAATGGCCTTTTTTACATGAAAATTACTTGCAAAAAAATAAATAAATCCCTTTGCAGTTATACTTAGTTGACAGCAGCTATAGAGTTGTGACCATTGCTTCATTGTTGATTTTATACTTATGTGACAGTAGTTGTGCCTAATGATGGATTTATGCTGCAGGAAAACAATGCAGATATCAATGACGGATCCTCAATTGAGAACAGCAATGAGAAGCAATCGTCCGCCACAAAAACCACTCCTGAAGCATTTGTGTTGTCAGATAGCAAATTTAAGAAAAAGAAAAAGAAGAAAAACAAGGAGAAGTCACAACCAGGAGCTAAGGATAATGGGAACTCTTGGAATGAGTCATTAGAACAGTTATCAATTGAAGATGACTCTTCTCATCTGGGGCATGTTGCTCCTGATACTGGAAAATATAATCCGACAAATTTAAATGGCAGAGGAAAAGTGGTCAAGCAGTGTACATCTCTTGTCTTACAAGTGGACCCAAAATTTCTTAATGCAGAAAATGAACTTCGAAGGATATTTGGTTCTAAAGTGGTGAATTCATTCGAAAAAGGTCATCAAACTGGAAGTTCTAGACAATCAAGAGGTGGAAGACGTGGGAGCCAGAACCATCGAAAGACTATTCTTGTTTGTCCTTTAGAACATTGGCCAAAGTGGGATGGATCACTGTCGATGGAACTTGTGGAAACCAGAGATGGGATATCTGATTTTAGGTAAATGTCCTTGCTTTTCTTGATAGTATTGACATGTCAATTTTATATGCTTTTGCTAGTGGAATAGGGGTATTAATGCAGGATGAGGCATAGCCTTGGACTTCCAATTTAATGTGCTATAAAACACTATTAGAAACATTTAGACCATTTTTTAGAGTAAAGAAAACTCTAAGTTTTCACCATTAACAACATGTTCTTTTTGTAATTTGTCTTTGGATGGTTTGTGACCAGGGGCGGATCTAGCCTTATGGGTGGGGGTGCCACGGCACCCAGTGACCTCGGTTAAAACTTTGTATATATATGTGTATAAGTATAACAAAACAAATATATATTAAATCTGCCACCCAGTGAATAATATGTTCATGGTGCAACTGGCAAAGGATGTAACTTTCAGTGTAAGTGTTGAGGGTTCGAATCTCATTTAGATCACTAATTTTTTTTTATTCTTTGCTTGTGTGAATGACTTTCTGGCTCTTCCTCTCTTTTTTTTCCTCTCTTTTTTTGTCTTTAGTTTAGTTTCTCACCAATTTTTTTTGTTTTTGCTTTAGTTTCTTGCCCCCTCAATTAGTTCCTTTATTTGCTACTCCTTGATTATTTATCTATCTTTAATTGATACGAGTGTTGCGTGATTTTCTATATTAATTACAGATTAATAGTAAATTTTGAACGTCACATAGAATATTAATAGAAATATATTTAAATAGATTTTTTTTTAAAAATAAGTTTTTAAAATGATGGATATTATTATGTTAAAGCTTTTGAATTTAAAGGTTCTTTCAATCTTTAACGTCACACTAAGTGGAGATAACTAGATTGAAACTATAATTTTTATTTTTTCTCAACTATATGGTATTAGATGATGTATACAAATTTGAATTTTTAAGGTGAAAAATCGCTTGTTTTCTCCAAGTTATAGAGAATAAGGTATCTTATTCCTAAAAAAATATATAAAAAAAAAAATACACTATTTAGGTGTATATCTTTAATATTAGAATATTTAAAAGAAAACAATTTACTAAATATGTATATTTGATCAATGTATTTATAGAAATCGAAAAAACTAAATAACCCGAATTATAACCTAAAATGAAGGAACCGATCCGTTTACCATTTAGATGATATGGCACCCTTAGCCTTCGAATCCTGGATCCGCCTCTGTTTGTGACAACATATTAAGTAGCATTAGTTAGCAAATTCTAGGAAATATGTTAACCTTTAAAGTTAACTTGCTACCTGTGTTCCTTGCAATTTTCTTTTGGTTGATTTGTCTTATCTTAAAAAATGGATGTAACTTTTTTTAGAAGATGGGCATAATAAAAAGCAAGGCAAAAACAAAAATATGGATGTTGTCTACTATAGTAAATTCCACCACAAAATCTTGTGCAAATAATTTGCATAATGGAGTAGCTTAGTCTATTTGTAATTCCTAAACAATCACAATAATTTTGTGTAAGAAATCAATGCTGCATAATCTAAATGTATGTTAACGCATATATCATTTACTTTTTTTCTTTGTCTATAACTTCCATAAATATGATCTCTTTGCATTTTATATGCTGCTGCCATTCTGAGTTTTTCTGAGTCTGATTTTGCATTTCTTAGTATAAGCTAGCAGAATAGTTATGACCTAGCCTCTATTGAATATCAAATGAAAAGGGTTTTAAATTGAATACCAACAACATGTCCAATGTAATTTTACAAGTGGGGTCTGGAGAGGGTAGTCTATACGCAACTTACTCCTGCCTTGTGAAGTTAGGGAGATTATTTCCGATAGAATCTCGAATCAAGTAAAGCATATCAAAATCAGTTGGAAAAGAAATATAATAAATAAAATAGTGAAAATGATGGAGATAAGAAATAGCAGCAACAACAAATAGTACGATAATTGAAGCAAAAGGAAACAATATGTAATGATAAAATTGAAGCATAAGATAGTAGGAGAGTAATAATAATAATACTGGTATCAGCTAGGGGTGTGCAAAAACTGGTTTAATTGATAAATCAGATTGACAAAATTGTATTGGTATATCGGTATCAGGTTGGGTTACCAAATTTTAAACAGTTCTGTAATTTTTTTATTGGACTACCGAGTGTTTTGGAGAGAGAGAAGTGAAAAAAGGCAACGAGGGCTCGCTTCCTCGAATCGAGAAGCATGAAGAGAAATACATGTTTTTTTCAACTGAAGTGCAATTTAATACAAAAATAAAAAATATTAAATTTTGATAGATGAATAGCCAAGAACTCAATAGAAATAACATATTAAGCAAATCTCTCAGTTCTTAAATTAAAATAAATAATAGATGTAGAACTAGAAATTCAATAATCCTCATGGGTCATAACATATTAAGCAAATGCAAAACCAATTCACAAATGGAGCAACATCCTATTCTTCAACAAGAACTCCAAACAATTCAAGTGTCATCATGTTATTATATTGGTCATCAGCTTCTTCGTCATCATAGGCTTCATCATCTAGGGTTCTTCTTGAACTTGTAGCTACTCTTCCCTCGCTCCTTAAAGTACTCCCCCTGAACCTTAAAAATTCTCCTTAACACCACTTGCCATAGCAACATGGTAAATAAGTGAGATCTTCTCCTTCATACACTTCTCCATCTTTATGATGTTGACGGGGGGGCTCGAGTTAGCCATTCATTTGCTTCATCAATATTATCCAAATAAATTGGAATGGTATTGCGAGCATATTCCTCTTTTTAGTATTTATCTGCACATAAGTTGTAGAAAGTAATTAATAGGAGTACTTAGGATAATCGAGATACAAATGTAATATAGCTTCTCATATGTTCATACACGCTCCCAATTCTTTCGCATCCGAATGAGCTACAAGTTAACGTTGAACTCTAATAGAAAATTGTTGCAAGTTTGGAACTTCACGACTATAGCATCCACCAATCAACTGTAGTAGAATTGATTTTGACGTCAACAACTTATAAGTTAAAGCTTTAAAGACTATTAAAACAACTTGAGTACTAATTTGAGCTACATGCCTAGTGTTTCTATTTATCTTTTCATCTGAAATACTGTTCTTGAAATAGATTTTTAATGTATTATCTCACCTTATTACTTTTTAAAAATATATTTTCATGCTCTCAAAATAATATCCTGCCTACAGATTACTGAATGGCGTTAACTTGTGCAAAACTGTGTACTGCATGAAAGTTTGCCATTTTTTGCTTTTAGAAAATTCCAACAACTGGAAAGAGAGCCTATATATGAGTGGCCGATTGAAATAAATGGATTTCAGCATCTTGGTTCCTTCGCGTTATGATTAATTAAGTTTTTTTATTATTGTTTTATTCAGGCTAATTGCTCAACATACTTTACTTTGACCCATGAAACTAAAAACTTTTAAGAGTTGAAGCTTCAGCCCTAAATCTTTATTTCATTTGATGATAATGCTTCTAGTCTTAGAAGATGGCTGTTATGTCTAACAGAAGTTTGTTCTATTGTGCAAAAGTGTAAACTAATTGGGTTCATATTGTGTTCCTAGGTATGTACATACATCATCCTATAGCCAAGCCCAGAAAGCATTTGAAAGTGCTAAGGCAGTTCATGATTTTAATGGTATCGTGAACATTCTGTTGCATCATCCGTATCATGTTGATTCACTTATTACATTAGCTGAATATTACAAATTCAGTGGTGAACAGCAAATGTCGGCTGATTGTACTGCAAGATGTCTGTATGCATTGGAATGTGCTTGGCATCCAATGTTCACTCCTTTAATGGGCAACTGTCAACTTAAGTTTAGTTGTGAAATCAACAAACCGTTGTTCTCTGTGCTTTTCTCCCACATGAAAAACATGGATAGACGTGGTTGCCATCGGTCTGCCCTTGAGCTCTGCAAATTGTTGCTTCTACTAGATCCAGACGATCCAATGGGTGTCTTGTTCTGCATTGACTACTATTCTTTAAGAGCGGAGGAGTATACATGGCTTGAACAGTTCTCTGAGCAATATAAGAGTGATAATTCTCTGTGGTTATTTCCAAATTTCTCCTATTCTCTTGCTGTGTGCCGATACTATGTCGAAAATGATGAACATGCTAAAGAGATAAAGTCTGAAGATTTAAAAGCTTCTTCAGCAGATCTTATGAAGCAGGCATTGATGCTACATCCTTCAGTCTTGAAAAAGTTGGTGTCGAAAGTACCTTTAAAAGATAAAGCCTGGACTAGCATAATCAAGCACAATTTCTTTAGCTCTGATCAAACAGGGACACCCTCCTTAGATCACTTGATCAATATATATGTCGAAAGGAGCTACATTATATGGAGGCTTCCTGACCTCCAGAAGTTTCTCAGGGATGCCGCACTTTCGGTGATTGAGACACTGCAGAATGATGGGACTTATGCCAGAGATTGGACATGTGTGAGAAAAGAAGCGTTTTCATCTGAGAAAAATGAGTGAGTACTACCTGTCACCCTGCCCTTCTCATCAATGAAACTTTTTTTTGGTGTTGCTTGTATTCCCCATGTTGCAATATTATCTTCAGTTCACTACTCATTAACTGTCTACACATTCCCTTCATGCATGTGGGGCTTAAAAATTGTCTTTCTACTATTATCAGGTATTCTCACTTGCTGGTATCAGATTTCTCTGATTCAGTTCCGACTTTGCCTCCTGATAACTTGCAAAATTTCATGGTTGACCCAAGGGGAGAGGTGCCAAATGATGCACAGCCTGCAAACCACCGTGTCCAAGATCTAACAGATCGAAATGCAATTGCTGTCTTGCTCGAGTCTATGTTACCATGGATGAACTACGGTTCAGGCCATGATCAGCCTGATCATGATGAACAGGGCAATGAAGGATAGTGTTCTTTCAGTGAGGTATTAATTTCATTCAAATTGGTATCTGGCATTGCTTCGCGCAAGCATAGTTTTCTTTTATATCCAACTTATATAGTGATACTTTTTTCCAGGGCAAGCTCTGTATATCGTTGAATTTCCCTTCTCTCTCCACTCCCCACCCATAGTTTGATGCTTAGAGTATTTAAGAGAATGATTCGAATATTGCTGCTCGAGGCTTGAGCTTTATAGTGAGTAACTGTACAAGTCTTCCAATAAATTTTATGGGGTGGTTAGTTTTGATGTGGTTTGGTCATAATTGGAACTGCAAATTTAAAGAACATTTTGTTTAACAACATAGATAAATCATATTAACCAGTCATGACTTGTGAATGATTTAACAATACCAAATAAAAAATAAATTAATTATAAACTTAATCTTGGAATATCTCACCTTATTCCTATATCGAACAACTTTGTTCAAAATTTAAAGCTGTTCGAGATATAAGTACAATCTTTGTACGTTTTATTATTTGTAACCCCCTTCTCCATTTATTTTATTTTATTTGTTATTGATATTCATTTCATATTTTATAGTTGTACTATCCTTTACAGGAAGATACATATTCTGCGTTTGTTTGGTACGAAGGAAAATATTTTTTGGATATTGTTTTTCAATTTTTTTTCAAATCACCTCATTTTATTAAGGAAAATGACTTCCCTTCAAAAGTTAAGAAAAACATTTTTCGAAAATCTACTTCATCCTTCAATATTTTTTCTTACCCTACCCCATACCCTGAACCTGACCTCCCTATCGAAACAAAAAATTAATTTTTTTAGGTTTTCTTATTTTTAAAGTTTCAAATATATTTTTACCCCTATCCTCAAACCAACCCTCAAATCTGCCTCCCCCTGCTCCACTAAACAAAAAATTTAAAAATTATTTTAGAAAAATATTTCAAATTTTAAGTTTTTTTTTTACCTTACTCCACCCCACACCCTGACCCTCTGCCCCTCCCTCTCCGTCAATTTTTTTTTTCTTAAAAAAACTGTTTTTAAAAAATAATTTCCTGGGTCATGTCCTGAGTCACCCCTCCGTCAATTTTTTTAAGATAAAAAATTGTTTTTGAAAAATAATTTCCTGGGTCATGTCCTGAGTCGAAAGTCTAGGTAAAGACATGGGTCAGATCTCCGGATTGAATTTTGGAATGGTGATCGGTGTCTTGTCCTAGTTTGGGTTTGAAGGTCGGGTCCTAGATCAATTATCGGGATTAATTTTCGGACAAAAAATTATTTTTCTAAAGAGTATTTTCTAGTCTCAAGCCAAAAATAAAAGATATTTTTCATTCACCAACCAAAAATGAAAAAATAAGTTAGAAATTCACTTGATTTTTATGAAAAACTTTATACCAGACACACCCTCTGTCATTTTAAAACTTATGAATTCTCGAAAATAAAAAGCTCATCTGTCAAACATTTTAGCTGGATCATTCACCAAACTACAATTATTATATAAAGTCTTTAGTGAATACAATGTGATATTTTGCTCGGACAAGTATCCTACATTGAGATGTTGGCCTTTTCAATTGAGATGGAACAATGCTTCAAATCAAAGGATGCTCAATAATATCAAGGTATATTATCTCTTGCTTCGATTGACGGGGCAAGAAATTATAAGGTGGAAATTGAATCTTCACCAACAAAGATGTTATTTAGCAATACGTTAATGTGACATTTTGTTCAGACGTGTATCAATTTTATCTAACAAATTTGCAATATATTATTAATTTTTTATTATTATATCTAGGAGTAACTGAACGATAGATTAGCGGTGAAATTTATTATCAAATGAAATTTATACACAAAGCATTCTGCGTTTGTAGGATCCGAAAATGACCACACAACAACTTGGTGGTAAGCTTACATTATTAAACATAAAAGTTTAGGACAACTAATATAAGTAGAATCATATACTAGTAGACAACTAATAAACACTTAATAGTTGAATAAAAAAAGTAAATAATTTATGTCCAACTCATAGATTATTCAAAGCTACTTAAGACAAAAGGGTTGACAATACAATAATTGGATTGGTATCAAAGTCTTGTAGAACAAAGATAAGCCATGAAGATCAAGATTTGTGCACATGGAAAAAAAAACAGGTTTGCAATACTTCACTATAAGATATAACAGGTTTGCAAGATAAGCCATGAAGATCAAGATAGTGATTATATAATTAAAAATAATATAAGAAAAATAAGCTCATGTAATATCACACCTAATATATATTCTTTCGGTTGATATCAAGATGGGAAAATGACAAAAAATGTCTTTGTTGCTCGAGGTTAACTTTATAATAATCTCGGAATTTTGATCTTTTAACTTTATGAAAAGTTAATATTTTTAGTTCTAATCAAATTTTTATCATCAAACTTGATTTGTTAGATTTGCGGGAAATCATGAAGAAGATGAAATTGGTGGGAACTGATAACTACACAGATTGGACCCATTAAGTAAAGTATTTATTCAAATTGGACCCAACTCAAAATATTTACCTTGATTGAACTCATGACCTAAACTATTTATTCGACTTCCCCTTTATTCGATTGCTTCTTCATCCTAGGTACCATCGGAGTATATATATACTCTGATGGTATCAAACAGTAATTGAGTAGTATTTCACTGAAGCATGGTTTCTTCCTCTTTGATATCATCAGAGCATATATATACTTTAATGGTATCAAGCAGTAAACGTGCATTAACAATTAAAAATAGGGGGTATGAAAGTAAGGAAATAGTCACTTGTAAATAGTTTTCCTTTTTGGGGACACGTGTTCTTTTCCCTTTTAAAATTTGATAAGATTTTCTTGATATTTAAGATCAATTTTTTAAAATTAGTTTTTGTTAAATCTGACGAACAAAGTTCAATATATATTTTAAAAAAATAAAAAAGTATTAATCTTTGACAAATTTTAAAAAATATTTTTTGAATCTATGACCTCAAACAGAAAGGACCATTTCTGTCATTTTCTCATATAAATAAAGACTGGACCTGAATAAATTATTTTGGAAGATTGACCAACTCATATAAAGTTGTAGGCTTCAAGATTAACCAACTAATTGCTTATTTTACATTTTTTTTTGTTTACTTTGTTTGTGTTCTTTTTATTTTATTTTATTAGTTGATGATCTGTGCTTTTAACAACACCCTGTCACCTATCTGGATGATGCAATGTTCCACAACTTGTTTGATCGTTTTAGACATGTATTCGAGAGGGGAGAGATGTATCTGAGAGGGGGATCGGAATGTATCAGTGAGAGGAGAGTAATATATCTGAGAGGGAATTTTTGAATTTTTTTATATTGTAGGAAATTTTAGAGATTATGATAAAATAAGATATGTATTTAGGTAATTTTTCTTTTATGTTTTGGCGATCTAACAAAGTTTACTGTTGCTATTTTTGAGTGTACATTAAGTAAAGTCTGCTTTAATATACTAATTTATATTAAGCAAGTCTTTAATTTTGTCATTTACAAAGAAAGGAGCGGCATCTATATTTCCTAGTAATTCTAATTTTATTTAAAAGCAGAATTTGACATTTAAAAAAAATTGTCTATGAATTTTACCTTTTCTTGAGAAGTATGATAAAGTAAACCATGTTCCAGTAGAATAAAATTAACCATATCGATTAGTAACTCAAATAAATTAATTAGTCAAATTAGTTGAAAAATTCAACACAACAGGTAAATATCCCATGGAATCATTAGTAGAGACAATTAATATAAAATATCATCTTAAACATGTTCCTTGACTAGATAATATAGAATTAGTTTAATTTATAAATAGTTAATCACAAATTCTCTTGAAATTGCGATATTTAATCTTATCACTTTATTACTTGACAATTGTGTATATTTTATTTATATGTTGTGAGAGTAACAACAATCATGTAAGTGATACACTTTTATTAAAAATTGTCGACTATAGAATAATCTTTTTATCTCTTTCTTTTTCCTCTTTTTTCAAACTTTACATGCTCCTTTTATGGTACATCATAATAAAAAGGTATAAAAGCCTCAATTATATTAATCAAAATAGTGTAGTGATCGTAGAGGCGAAAATAGAATTTCAATTTTATGGATTTTGAAATTTATCATAATGATTTTAAGTAATAATGGTTGCGTTAGTAATAAATTTAATAGCCCTATGTATTTAATGAATTTATTATCATAAATATATTATTTAAGCAAAATTTATTGTGTTAGACTAAATTCAAAAGAGGGGTGTAAATCCTGAAAGAAGAAGGAAGTGTTGTATATACACATCTTTTACGTAATTCCTAATTAATTTTTAAAATTTCACGTGAAACATCATTTATTTTAGATGAGAATAAAAAGATAAAAGCATCGGTTAATATGGACTAGAAGATTTGGCTATTTGTTCCTAGTATAGTAGTATTAGATGAGAATAAAAAGATAAATGCACGATTATTTATTAACACACAATCACGTGAAGTTATTCATACACTTTCTTCTAGACTCCAACCCCCCCACTTTTGACTTTTCATAAATACATTTATTCCACAACCTTATATATATAGTTACCAAAACTCCTCATTAGCTCATCAAATTCATCATCTATTATTATCTCAAAAAAAAAAAAAAAAAAAAGAAACAAACCAAGTCAAGAATCCAATTGATTTGAGAATTCATACGACGTCAGATTCAATTTCAAAGAGCAATCAAATATCTTAAATTTGTGAAAATTATCATTATAATCTGAATTCTTGCTGCGTTCAAATTATTTAGACATGAAAGTGAACGGCTACGTGTTATCGTTCAAGAAGTTGAACAAGAACAATAATGGAAACAATATTGGTGCATCTAAAAGTCTTAGCAATGCTAGTGCTTCTCAAGGGGAAATAATAAGAAGAGGTGAAAATAATTGTAGTACTAAAACATCATCATTGAGGTGGAGATTCAAGAAGAGGCTATACAAATTGCACCATTGGTTTGTTGACTCATTTTTATTCAAGATTGTCTCTATTTTTGAAGCAATTACTTTGGTTTCTACCTTAGCTTTCTTCTTCTTATGTTATGGTTTTCATATTTGATAATACTTTTGAATATTAGGGTTTATTAATATTGGACAAAAGTTGATATCAAATGGGGTGTAAGCTAAGGTTCATTTGATTTAAGTATTTATTTAGTTTTCTTTATCATATTGTCAATGTTATGAAAATGTGATGTGTAGATTAATTAGTACCTTAAACAACAACAAATGAAACAAGATGGAATTGTTAATAGTTAAATAAAGAAATAATAACAATTAACTTCTTAAAACTTCATTTTACTTCTTCAAAATATTTTTTGGGTTGAATTCAATTTCTTTTTGATTGGATTTAGGGTACCATATTTTTTTTTGTATTTTAAGGCCGAGAGGTCATTCAATCGATTCGATTCTTATTCTCACCCTACATAAACTAGACAGAATCACATCTCAACCACCTTTCAACCTTTAAGTAAGTAGTTGCGTTGGTGATAATTGACATCTCAGCCGGAGCTGATCTGAGCCAAAAAAAGATGAAAAGAATTATCAAAATTAATTTGAATATTTTGGTTAAGAAGACAAATAGAAGGGATGTCCAAATAGTATAACACAAATTCATCCGGACCATTAAATAAATAAGCAGCCAGGTGGCATTAATCCAGTGCGCCAGTGAGGATTACCGGAGGCTTTATTACTGGATTGGATCCTTTTCCTGTGATTAGCGGTTTGATAGGATTACCTATTTGCCTTGCTTAATATATCATTATACAAACATTATTAATCCTCATTCCATAGCAGGCATACAAGATTGAGATTAAGTTTAATATAGGCGAGTAGGAAATCGAAAGATTCCCATGAGTAAAATTAATTTAGGTAACTCAAATAAATTAATTAGTTAGATTAGTTGAAAAATTCAACATGATTGATAGATGATCATGTCCAAAACCCTTCCTAAAAAAGATACGTGGTCACTGTAAATATAATTTGGTTTCTAAGTCCGGAGTCGAATTCCAAGAAAATTAAAATTTAGTTATAATTATTAAATATCACTAAGAAAATAGATTTGAATGAAAGATTCTTATTCTAACAAATATTAAAGCAATAAAAAATATCAACTAAAAAGATCAATATAGGTTGACTTCAAGATTAAGGACGCCTAGAGTTATGATTTCTCTAATTGTCGGATTCCTTCTCGCTACGTTTGATATGATATCACCTAACTAATTCATATCAATCATGAATCTTCTTTCACTATAAATATTGCTCGATCAAGTGTAGTAATTTCCTAGTGTTATTTTCTCAAATGAACCTTAGCGCGAATTGATTAATCTATTTACTTAAATTTCGTCAAAGCTTTGTTATTTCTAACCTTCACTTTTAAATCTCAGTCTTGATCTTTTAATGCTTCGTAGTGACATTGTTCAACTAAAACCTAATATCGTAATGATCTCTCCGAGAACAATAAGATATAAAGACACCGTTAATTGCTAACCAGTTACAATCGTCATTACGTAGTTGAACAATTAGAGATAAAAGAACGGCTCAATTATATAAAAATGTAACAAGAATTCATCCAACAAAAGGTTCAATCAAAACTCTAGAAAATAATCTAGGTACTCATAATAGAGTTTAAGAACTTAACATAGATTTGCATAACAAACAAGTAAAAGAGTAGAAGAGAATGAAACTCTACGACGAATTCCAATGTGTCGGTTCTTCTCCTTATTATTCTTCCTCCCAAAAGTTGTGTAACCCCATAATATTTATTTATATCGCACATATTTAAGGAATGTGTGGACAAAAATAACCCTTAGCCAAAATAAATTCGATCAGGCATATTTTTAGCCATACACTAAGCGTGCCAGATAGCGTGGCCAATTTTCCAGAAGCCACTGTATTATGACTTTCTTGGTTTCTTTTCAACTAGCGCGGAGCGGGCCTGGTAGCATAGCCGCTCCGCGCCCAGTCCACCCTCAAGTTCTTCTTCATTTTTTAAGTTTTTTTAGCTGAATGACTATTGAATGCGTTCTTTGTCATTTCAATGGGCTTCTACTCAGATTTCAAAGCTCCATTACAAGTCTATTTTCCCTCCAAACTTATTAATTAACTTTGACATAAATCTACTATATATATGAGGTCTTCGTAACATTTTTAGCCTAATATTAGTAGATTTTACACAATCTTCAAATATTAACATTTCTCACAAAAGTGATACTTGATCACATACTTTATTATATTCTTGTCGATGGTATATATTTGTCTGCCTGTTCCGAAAGTAAGAAAAATTATGTACTCTTTTCATCTACTTTTGATTGTCATGTTGAGCTTTTTAAAAGTTAATTTGAATAATTTTTAAAGTTAAATTAAATTACATTAATTCGATACTTTAAACAAAAAAAAATTGATATTCAGAAACTATACGAAAAATACTATAAATTGCGATTTTTTGTATATCAATATGATTAAAAAATATATAGTAAAATGTTAGTCAAAGTTCTTACAGTTTGACTCTAAAAAAGAAAATCATAACAATTAAAAGTGGACGGGGATAGTAAATGATACACTTCTTTGAGAAGAATGTCGATTAATATAGTATGTGTCTGGCAAGATATATACCATGCATCACAAAAAGAATTATTCTTAAACTTCTTTCTATCACTTTCTTTTTCCTATTAATTTTTTTTCAAACTTTACATGCTCCTTTAATGCCACTTCATTTCATAGGGATAGTGCTAGCCTTGAGATTCTTCAATCTCTACTGGAATAAAGGTGCATGCATTAATTATACGTCCTCATTGCAAGGAAACTGCTTTAATTTTTATTTTATTTTTTGAAAAATAAAAAACTTATCAATTTTACATATTTAATTGGTGAGTTCAAATTATTTAATAAGGTAAATTTAAAAGGTAAATGTGTTAAGAACAACAATAATATTGTCAACATACTCGGTGTATTTCTATAAATAGGATATTCTGAAGATGATGTCGTGTATGTTGACCTTACAAGTTATACCTTTCATTATAAGGTAAAGAGTCTAATTTTGATCGACTCTTAGCTCAAGAAAATATTAAGTATTAGTCAAGATTGTTTTGTAAATAATACTCCCTTTGTTTTAATTTTATAATTTGTTATGTTTGATTTTGATTTGAGACACAATTTTTATTAAAAAAATAAATAAGACTTTAAATCTTATAGTTTTAAACTAAAAACATATAGAATATATCAAAATGTCCTTTTATCTTGTTGTCTTAAGTATTATCACGCAATAACGCAATTTTTAAAGTATTTTTGTTAAATAAATCATGATTTTAATAATATGCATTAATATGAAAGAAAAAAAATATAAATAAGGACAAATTTGTCAAGTCATAATTGATTTATATTTATTTTAAATAGATTCGAAGAATGTTAAACAAATAAAAAAATAAAGAAGGTATAATATCGTAAACCATATGGGAAGTGAATATTATACAACAAAACTTGAAGAAAGATCTCTAAAACTATCCTTTTAAAAAACTTAATGCGATAGATTAATGACAAAGTTCATCATTAATTTCATTTATTTTAGTTGTTCACAGATCCCCAATTTCGTAGTAAGCTACAACAACAACAGTAGTAGTTTAATACACAAAATATTTTATGTTCATATAAGATCTGAAAAAGAACCATATCACACGTTCGCTGTAAGCTTACGTTATTAAACATAAAACTTGAGGACAACTAATTAAATAGAATCATATACTAGTAGACAACCAGTAAATATTTAATAATTGAATAAAATAACAAATAATGTCCAACGGAGAGCTTTATTCAAGGGTTGACAATGCGATAATTGGATAAGTGACTCTCAAGACACAATTTCTGCATAGTTGGAAAGACTAATTATAGGTCTACCATACTTTATTATGACTAATTTTATAATTAAAAATAATAATATTATATAACAACACATAATATTTTTATTAGGTTGATATCAAGCTGATAAAATGACAAAAACATCCTTTTTGCTTGAGTGTAAATTTAAAATGAGTAAACTTTTGCTTATACCCAGTCAAAAATATCTTAATTACGCTTCATAACTATAGTTTGCTAATTACAATTTGTAGCTACATGTTATAGGGAGGAGAGTGGCGAGCGAGACAGGGAGAGGGAGGAGAGAGGCGAGCGAGAGAGGGCAGAAAGTGTGAGAGAGGTGAATTATATATGTATATCGGTTAGAAAATTGTATATTATACATATGTATTTGTATATTCTGGTCAGCGAGATTGGGAGAGGGAGGAGAGAGGCGAGCGTGAGAGGACAATAATTTGTATAATTCGCATCTCGTTTGTATAATTCACATGTTTTTGTATAATTGAGTAATATAAAGTCTGAAATTATACAAATATGATAAAACTCGAAATAACGAATTGATACAAACATAAACATATGAACTTTAAACAATTATAAAAAATATATTATACAAATTACATTATATAAATTTTATTATACAAAATTCAAAAACTACACGTTTATACAAACTTTAAAAAGTTATACACAAAAAGATTGAATATATATGATGACAAAACTGAAAAACCAAAGGAAATCATCGTCATATACAAATACAAACTACCGTATACAAATACAAATCAAATTACAAAGAATTGTTAGTTGTGAATTATATAAATGTGCGAATTATACATATATAAATGTGGCTAATTATACAAACTCGAGGTCAGCCCACGTAATTAATGGTTAATGTTAATCCCGAATGATAATTATAACAAACTATAAATATGATGAATAATTAAATAATCTATATTTGCTTAACCGCTTAATTTTCCCTAAAATTAACCCTATCATTAGTAACTCAAATAAATTAATTAATTAGTCAGACTAGTTGAATAATTCAACACAAATAGTAAATATCTATTCCACTTCCGTGCCAAGTGTGAAAGTTAATTATTTTTCTCTTTCAGTCGCAATCTTTAGTAGTTAAAATTAGAGAAAATGGCCAAATGCCCCTTAACTTATATTCGGATTTTTAATTACACACTTTAATTTCACGGAGGTCCTATCACCCCCTTAAACTTTTTAAAATTGAAATTTCTATCTCCCTAAACGCTTACTTGGCAAAGTGAGTGTATTTCACTCTCTCAAAGAGAGTGAAAACAAAAAAACAAATATTAAAATATTATTTCTAATATATTTTTCATAAATATATGTATATTTATTTATTATTCCTTTTTTTCCTAATTGTTTTTATCTCTTTTAATTTTTCTTCTTCTTCATAGTAACTTGATAAAACATATATGGCAAGCATCAAATTTCATCACCATTTTGAAATCATTGCCAACACTACGTCAATCATACACCACAAATCATATTAGCAATTTCACCCATCAATTTCCACAATCAAGAATTATGTACCAAAAATATTTCAAATCAAAGCAAAATTAAGCTTGAATAAGGATACCCAATTGTTTTTCTTCGATAACCTTTGAATAATAAGAATTTTTTTCATCCTATATTCAATACTCAACAGATCCATAGAAATTTTCCTCAACTGATTTTAATATCTGGTCATTTTTCTATAAATCTAAAAAAAATGTAACACCGGTTCTTCATCTTCTTCGCCAAATTGCTCTGAAAATTTGATGTAAAATCACCTAAATTCTTCTCAAAATCGCCCATAAATTCTGAATATAAGCTTTTCTCGACATTTCGATTTCTTTGATATATTACCCACTCAAAATGGAGCTCGTTTGTGACAAATCGAATTTCAAACTCAAGCTTTTGAACTATCTTTAATGGAGGTTTCAAGTTGGTGCTTCACATTTTAAACTATGAGCTTCAGTTTTCAGCCACAGAACTCTTCCAACCATCAACGAAAGCAACTCCCAAATCAAGAACATAGATCCAATAATTTCATATGGAAGCTCATCGATTTCCATGGCGTTTCGGCTATTCTTCAAATCTAAAAATCTTAGCCATAAACTCAGTCAAACTCATCATGTTTAGCTTCAAATAATTATCAACCATCTATGTTATCAACAAGTTTCAAATTTGAAGATCCAAAATACATTCATAAATTTTGGCATTGTGACGCTTAACTAGACAATAAATCAGAAAGGAAAAGAATAAAAAAAAAGTTTTTAATAAAATTTTCACCTGTCAGCGCGTGGGTTTCACCGGCCAGCATAAATGTGGTTGTGACATTTTGGGGGTGTAATAATATCAAACTTAAATAGTTTAAGGGGGTGATAGGATTCCTGTAAAGTTAAAGTGTGCAGTTGGAAATCCGAATATAGATTAGGGGGGCATTTGACCATTTTCTCGTTAAAATTAATATAAAATATCATCTTAAACATGTTCCTTGACTAAATTATTTAGAATTAATTTAATTTTATTAATAATTAATCACAATTTTTGTAAGAACAATATTTAATTTTATTCCACTTCTTTTATCTCTTTTCTTTTTCCTCTTTTTTGAACCTTTACATGCTCTTTTAATGATACTGCTTGGAATATTGGGAGTGAGTGCTACTCCAATTCATAGTGGAAAAAGATATTATGATTCTTCAATCTCTACTCGCACTATGCTTCTATCTTTCTCTTAGGAATAAAGGTGCATAAACACTAGAATAAATAAATAAAAATTACGATAATTAGTTAGAAATAATAATATGAGTATTTATAATTAATATTCTATGTAAATATTGTTAAAGACTTTAATGACTCTAAAAGCAATGTCATTGATTCAATTGGCGCTAAAAAAAACTTCATTCTCTTATATATATATATATATATATATATATATATAATGAAATATTTGTATTAATCATTGATTCAAAAGGTATGCAAAAATTAAAATAGATAAATAAAAATGAACGAAAAGAATATAAAATGTAGATAGATATAGGGTGTGTTTGGTATGAAGGAAAATATTTTTCTGGGAAATAAGTAGATTTTTGACTTATTTTCTCATGTTTGGTTGGTAAGTAGAAAATATTATCGAAAAATATTTTTTAGTGTTTAATTTATGAATGAAAAATATTTTTGAGAAAATATCTTTTATTTTTACTAGAGAGTAGAAAATAATTATTGAAATTGATTTTTTTTTTTTAAAAAACTTAATTTTTTTTGGAGGGTGGTGGTGGCTGGTAGGGGGCTGATTGGGGGGGGGGGGGATTTGCGGGTAGGCGTGGTGTGGGGTGAAAATAAAAATTTAAAATTGGAAATATTTTTTAAAAGCAAACTTTAAATTTTTTTTGGGGGGAAGGGGTCGAGGGTAGGGTGGTGGGGTGAAAAATAAAAATTTGAAATTGAAAATATTTTTTAAAAACAAACTTTAAATTTATTTTTTTATTTGGGGGGGGGGGGTTGG
>JAJOOO010005598.1:0-15054 GCA_029582685.1 Solanum piurae | reverse complement strand
GGCTCATTCACATGTCATGTGATTTGTTGAATTAAATGTATCAATAAGATGATCACATGTGCGTTTATTATCAACCTACAGTTTGACATTCACAAAAATGTTGTATAAAATAATCAAGTTAAGAGCACAACTTTCAGAATATGAAATCAAGACAATTCATCTTGATAATATTGATAAATATCCAAGTTGATGTAGCATTCAATGCCCAGTCAATCATGACTTATGAGAACGAAGTTTCATGGTCTGAAATGTAGTTGTATGTATCAGACCAATAAATTATGATCAATTTTTCTCTCAATTGATTTATGATCAGGGACCAAATATTTTCAATTTAATAATTTTGATGTGCGGTGATTAATGAATATATTATGATGCACAAAGATGGATTTTTCAAAATAGACTTGGATGCATGTTAGTTTGTCTATCATGACAGGGAGATAAGAAGCAACCAAGAGTTGCAAATGCTCCTATTGAATGTACCTAAATGATAGAATCTATTAAATGCATGAAGCATGATAAAACAATCGGTTCTAAATGAAATAATCTTATAAAAGGGATGAGCAAAGGATCATAATAAGGAGGCAATGTGCTCTTTGAAGAGCTTATGACATAACACTTCATGAAACCTCATGAGAGGGGTACACATTTGAAAATAATGAAGTGGTGAGATCTCAATAAATTATGTCGTATTGTGAACCGATACAACACCATATCTCATTGATCATATTTTTGATACAATATAGCGCAATATTGGACAATCTATTATAAACATGCCGGAGTAGAAATAATTATCAAGTGAAAGTAGAATGATACATCTTGGTAAGTTTAAAGCTTATTTGATTTGCAGTCTAGACACTAGAAGATGTCATACATTTAATAAATGTTGTCACTTGATAAAATTGATATGAAAATATCCAATGCATTCAAAATGAATGAAGCATATGCAAGTTTTTGAAAAAATTATTATAATATTCATATAGATAAAATCAATCGAGAATCTTTATATTGTTATGCAAGTTAATAATTTGACTTGAATTCTTGAAGAGTTTTCAAAGGGCAACAAATTGGTTGCTTAAAAAAGTTGAAGTAAGGAACTTATAGAATTCTTTGATCCTGAACGGATCATTCATAAAAGGAGATAGAACGAACACATTTTTCCATAGTTTTTCTACACACACAAGCTCTCGACAATGGTGATATTAACGTGCAACAGATTTGTCCAAGTAATAATATGACTGATTTATTCACCAAGTCTCTACCAATTACAACTTTCAAGAAGATGGTGCACAAGCTTGGAATGCGAAAATTTAGATGTTTGGATAGATGTGCTCATTTAGGGGCGAGGGGGACTAATACGCATTGTACTCTTTTTCCCTTACGAGGTTTTGTCCAACTGAGTTTTCCTTGCAAGGTTTTTAATGAGGCAGTCTAGATATGTTGTTGACACCCAATTTTGGACCTCCACAATATAGATTAATATCGAGCTTCTTCAATTTCAAACTGTTTAAAATGATTTGAGACCCATTTTTAACAATCCAAGCAGTCCAATTCTTCAAATTTGAGCCCATCCCTTGAGCATCCCATGAATACAACAACATACACCACTCCTTCCAACGTCAAACCCAGAAATACACAGCGCAACAACGTCAAGCAATAGAGGAGACGACATTAGTACGGCGCGACTCTCGTCATTTTCCTCCAACTCCATTAGCAGACTACAAAATTCATCCTTTCCGTGTGGGATTGAGCCACTTAGCACTCGAGGACGATAGAATCGATTCGAGCCATCCACCTCGCCTCCTACCCATTTGAATTTGTTGAGAATTTAGTATCAAATCACCATATTGATCTCATCCGAAATTTCTCCCCTTTTCCCCCCAAAAATCCAACCCTAGTTTTCTTCAAGAGCCATAATATAGTTAGTTAGTTATATAAATTCATGGAAATCCATTTTAAGTTTCCCGTCTTCTTTGGTTGAAAGCTGGAAGTCGTTGCTTGGCTTGTAGCTGATGCTCAATGAAAAGTAACATACTCATTAATTATCTCTTGTTTTCTAAGTGTTTTTAGAATTTAGTTTGAGTTTGTTTCAACTTACTTACTGTTGATTCCAAAGCATTGATATGAGTTTTTCAAGTGTCTTTTTAGTTTGTTTTGCTCAAAATCTTAATGATTCTATATGACGTTGAGTTGGGTTTCTTCTTGTTTTGGATGTGAAAGTTGTGATTCAGTCACGAAATTCAAAATCATCTTCTATAGGTGGTTTCATTTGCTTTGTCTTATATACGAATATTGTTTTCATTTTCTTGCTACTTCAACTAGTATAAATCGCATGAGTTGAATGGTTTTCTTCCTCACTCTCTCTTCCATGTTGTATGTTCTTAAGGCTAGATGTCGGAATCTATATTACTAGGTCAGTATTATCTTTCTAAATTTTGGCTCTAATAGTGTGGGGTTGCATATGCTTTGTTATCCTGCACTCCAAGTTAGTTTATTTCGAGTTTCTTTCTAGCGGAAGCTAGGTTAAAATGAACTGGTTATTCAAGTTAATGAAGTATTCATTTAGCATTGGTTTTCTCTGTTATTTAGCCTGCATTTTACAAAGTTTTGCTTGTATGTCATTTTCGCCTTCACCTTGAATCATCATGTTAAAAGTTGAAAATTTCTTTCCCGAGTTGGTCACGATTTCTTCGCAGTGGCTTGGGGTATATTGTCCCATTATTTAACATGCCTTGTTTTGATCAAATCTATGCCTCCTTTTACCTATTTTAATCAGAAATTGCTTGTTATTCGTATTTGATTAATACAAAATAGATGAGACTCTGTAGCCTTCCCGGTCTTAGTTTGCATTTTCTTTTAGCTAGGTTGCCTATTTCCTCTCATTTCCCTTCTTGTCTTCTCTCCCTCTGTTTAGCTTATAATTTTGTGCAATTGATGAATTTGGACCTTTCCAGTTAGTTATTTTGTTCCCTGCCATTGATCGTAACCTGTGATGTTAATTGTGTTTCTTTATTTTGTATGATCTCAAGTTATATAATGTGACATGAATATAAATGGTTAATTGCTACATGTTATTAAATTGTTTGTCTTTCTTTAAGGCATTAGTAGTGAGTTGTTGGGGATAGTTGCATGTTCTTATTCATTTGAATCTTTTAGGATATTGTGATTATTTAGAAAATACTTCCTCTTCTCCTTCATTATTCTGTTATAAGCTTCTATGCCATTCTAGTTTAGTTTATGGAATTAAGAGCTTAGCAATATGTACCTTAATTTATAATGTTATATGGATGCTTTACTTTTATGTATATCCCTTATTTTACTTTATTGGTTCATTTGTGAAGTTGGCTAGTTAATAATATATGTATAAGTTTTTTGAGTTTCATTTTTTGTTTAATTTCTTTTCCTTTTCATTTTATTATTATTTATTCGTGTCCACACCTTAATTCAAGTTTGGACCTTCTTTTCAAGTTGCTAATTCACATTTTTTTCTTTTTGGTTGCGAGCTTCCTGCTACTAAGTCCACTGGACTTCTATCCTTGCATATTCATTGTTCCGTGAAGGCCCAATTTTATCTTTTCTCGAGTTAGCCCGTGTTATTTTGTTGAAAAGATGTTATCTTCATAAGGTCCAAATTGAACTGTGTACATTCAGCATATGCCAATATATAGGTCCAACTAAGGAAATACAGGTGTTTGGAAGCTGAATTATCATATATAGTTCGATATACAGAAAAACGGGCTAAATATAGCCTATATACAGTGGTATACACTGAACATATACACATTTTTTAAGGTAAAACATGAGCCCAAAAGCCTCAAAAAAATTCCAGCAGTTCTTTTGAATTAAATGGGCCAAAGCCCATACATTTGGGCAGTTACTTTGATGGTCTTAAGACAGGGATGAAATTGGGCCAAAACCCAAATACAATTATAGCAGGTCCAAGAAGAGTTTGATGGGCTGAAACTCATTTAATATAAGCAGATCATTTTGTTGTTAGACTTGGATAAGTTCATCAGATTTGGAATTTGGGCCTTTCCAAATTTAATATTGGGGATACTAAGCAAATAACTCTTAGAATGAAAATAATTAAAAGCTTATAGTACATTACTTTCATAGCCCCCTAAGTAATTACATTCTATACCCCCTCAAACAATTGGCTATAGCAAACTAAAAGGCCCTAACAATAAACTTCCAAAACAACACTTTCCGTCACTTCAACAAATTAGAAAACCCAATTTTTAATCAATTCTCTTGTCACGACCCAGGGGTATACCCTAAAAGTAACACGACATACTTTACCCCGAAGGTGTTTCATACAAGCCTGTAGCATATCATGAACATAAGTTAATAGAAAAATACGGAAAATTTAAAACTTTTTACAATCAAAGTCATTTTCATAAAAGCAGGAAGTCTTTCTATACTTTGTCTCAAACCATCTAATACAACTTTAGGATAAAACTCTTGGGACAGAACCCATACAATAGTCTCAAAAACATGAAATAAAGATGTAAAGGAAATGGTGGGTTTTTTCCTCGAAGCTATGAGGACTCACCAAGATCTTGAACTCCTTAGTTCCTTAGAACCTAACTTCAAGATAGCACTCAAGTCTCCAAACCCTACATTTGATTAGAATGTAGGCAAAGTATGCGTTAGTACAAAATGTACTATATATGTTAGCTAGCATAATCATAAGAGCATAAGACAAGGGTTAGTCAATATAAGACATAATCCAAAATCATATGAAATACTTCATGCAACATCAATAATAAGCATAAGAGACAATATCATCATAATAAGCAAAGAATCCAACATTAACAACATATAAGCATTCTTTGACTCTTAGTCATCTATACCATAATAGAACTATTCTCAAGTAACCTACAAGCATACATGTGCAATGCATGAATAGCATCTCATAATACCACCCAAGCCAAATATCCTTTTTGGTCATCTTAATCATAGACTATATGCATGGTCAATTCTTAAGCCTTTCTTTTTTCTACCATAAGGGAACTATAGTCCTAAGTAACCTCAAAGCACACTTGTGCAATGTATGAAAGGCATCCCATACTACTCTTCACACTAAGCATAATCTTAAAGTCATCCTAGTCATATTTACCCTCCTTTGGTCTCGTTATTAGCTTACTTAATGTGGAAAATGGAACTATCACCTTTAGTCAATCACATCTTGAAAGGCAACTATAGCAACAATCCATCACGCATAACTCATGTAAGACAACACTCATTAGGTAACCTTAAGTCATACTTGTGCAATGCACGAATGACATCCCATACTACCACTCATACTAAGTACTTCTTTAGGTCATCATACACATGTTCCTTAATTAGAGAATAGCCCCTTTTGAAAGCCTCGGAACACTAGGAGATATTTTACTAAGCCCATCTTAGTTCCTCATTGTTTTGAACCTTAAGAGATACTATACTAGGTACATCTTAGTTCATCAAGTTTGAACTCTAGGAGATGCTACATTAAGCATGATCTAAGTTCATCAAGCTTGAACTCTTGGAGATGCTACTTAAAGCATATTCTTAGTTTACTAAGGTTGAACCCTAAGAGATACTCCCACAAGCATAATCTTAGTTCATTTAGTTTGATCTCTAGGAGATGCTTCTTAAATCACAATCTTAGACCATTAAGTTTGATCTCTAGGAGATGCTTTATTATGCACAATCTTAGACCACTATTTGTGTTGGACTCTAGGATATGCTACATTATGCATAATCTTAGCCCATGAGGTTTGAACTCTAGGAGACGCTACATTGAGCATAATATTAGTTCATTACTAATCTTGTTTAATTGGGATATAGCCTTAACCGACATGAGAACATATTAGCTATCACATGATCTCTCAAGGTGTTACCCACACCATGTCCACTTGCTTAAGGTAGAACCCGTTTGTTAGCTTAGTTGGATCCACTAGCTAACTTTCCTACGGGGCACGTAGTTATGGGATACGGAGATTGCTACTAGAAGCCCAAAACTCCTCTAAGTGAAGGATTTCATCTCATGAGACACACTTTGGGAAATTTGAACTATTCTAGGTGAGAGATCCCGTGTTGGAAGCCCAAACTCAACTAGGTGGGAACCTCCATGAAAGCCCAAACTCAACTAAGTGGGAACCTCCATCTCATTTCAATATCCGCTCGGTGCTTGGCCTAAATCCCATAAGATAATCATTAAATCTCTACTTCGACTCAAGTTTATGGAAAGATGTTCTTGACAACCAATCCATGCTAATACCTCTTTTAGACCATGTGTGAGCAACTATCACCATCCATGACCTAAGTATAAAGGCTCTATAGCCTTAGGTTCAATTAGGTAAGAAAAACCCTTCAACCCTAGAACCATTACTACGTGAGAACTCTTTCATGTTAAGTTCATCTTCATGCCTAATATCATGTCTAGAATTCTACATTAGACAAGGATATCATTATGACTTAAGTGATTGCATCACTTCCTACCATCTATGATTCATAAGGTGAATTAGGTAGGTGAAGGTCTTTCATCACAATTCTATTCATTGGCCTTGCATTCACATGTAGATTTTATTCTCAAAGCCTTATCATCTATAGTTAATCATAATAGCTTCACTCTAAAGCCCTAGTGATCAACATTCACAAATATGAGTCTTCATTCTCAATAACTCTACACTATAGAAGCATATTATGAACCTAGATTACAAGGCATTCAATCACATTCTTCATTACTAGGTGATTCTAACAACAATTCATCCTAAACGTTCAAATTCAACTTTACAAGTCAAGATCCATCATATATAATAGAGTCTAGTTCAATTCATGTCTATGTATTCCTAATCTTGAACAATTACTACACATGACATTGATTTAAGAAGATCACCTATGAACCTTCAAATTTCACCTCTAATGGCATAAACCCACAAAATATGAAATTCATCAAAATAAACTAGGGTTTACCATGGAAATCAAATAAATTCATCATACTATGATAATTCAATGCTAATACAATCATAATTAGGTATTATCCACTAGATTGGAATCATACCTTGCATCAATGGGGGAAAATCTGCCCTAACTTCATTTCTTCTTCTTGTTCTTCTTCACTTCTAGAGAGAGAATTATTTGGAGAGAAATTAGGTCCTTTGAAGAATGAGTTAATTGATTTAGTTTAAGGGTGTATTAGACTTATATAGGTGTTTTAATAACTAACTAACCAACCTCCCTTAACCTCTAACTAATTACTAATTAACCCCCAAACCCCTAACTTAAAAACTGCTCTCACTCACGAAACCCCCACCCACGGACCGTGCGTGGGTTCACGGAGAGTGCTGCACCTCCGTAGGTTCTTGTCAGAGGCTAAGAATTGCAGGCCAACTCAGGCCTTGACCCATGTCCCCAACCCATGGGGCGTGGGTCCACCTACGGCCAGTAGATCGCATCCGTATGTGCTGCCAATTTGACAGCTTTAGGGGCTGCTTTGAGGTCCTCCTCAAGGACCCCTTGGGTGGTCCTTGGAGGGGTTGTATCTCGACGTTTAGCCCCTAAAACCTTCATTCTAAGTACGAGAATTATTTTTGTGATTTTTAATCCTCATACCACACTCTAAAACTTTTACGAAAAGCTCTAGAACTCTCTAGTTCAACTTACTAGTTTTCGGGGCGTAATATCTCTATTCTACCCCAATTCTCCTTCCATCTTTATCCGTGATTCTCATTCTTTCCTCATTTCTCCTTCTTTCTGCATCAACAATTATCCTTCTTCCAATTCAAATTAACACTTAGTTTTGAGGATACAACAAATGCCCATTCTTTTACAGCATAATGGAATTCGGAATTCACAGAATAAGGTTGATGTACTGCTCATAGAAAATACTACAAATTTTGAAGGTTTTGTAAAACAAATAGTAGATCATTTCAAAATTAATGGAAGTATTGACATGAGTTATCCAATCGGAAGGATTTCCATATCTGAAAGTATCCAGTGATATGGCATACTGTTGTGGCAATTACTCAATGATGATATAATAGTATATGGCATATTGTTGACTGTTGTGGTATCATTCAAAAATAATTTGGAGAAAATGAGCAATTACTAAATGATATTATAGTAGTATATGACATACTAATGTGATATCATTCAGAAATAATCTGGAAAATGTAGAAATTACTAAAAGAGTATCTATATACTATATTGTTATCATTAAGATTCCTACTTCACACCCTACTCGTTAGTTAAATTATACTAAAAGAGAATCTATATACTCTAATGGTATCATTAAGATTTTCTTCTCTATAAATTACTCGTTACTAAGTGATACCAATAGAGTATCTTATAGTGTATTGGTATCATTAAGGTTTTCTTCTGCATACACTACTCATTAGTATGTGTTACTAAAACGGTATCTACATACTTTATAGGTATCATGAAGGTTTCTTCTTCATAAATTACTCATAAAACTATGCTTCAAAAATATTTTATAAGAAAAAATATTGTATGAGTGTCATTAAGCTTTTTGTTCATAACTAATTTATCAAGTGTCTAAAATAGTATATCTCTATTGAATGGGTATCATTAAGGTTTGTTGTTAATAACTAACTTAGTAAGTGATACTAAAATAGTATATAAATATTGTATGAGTATCATTAAGCTTTTTATGCATAACTAATCTATTAAGTGATACTAAAATATTGTATCTCCACTGAATGGGTATCATGAAGGTTTGTTGTTAATAATTAACTTAGTAAGTGATACTAAAATAGTATATAAATATTGTATGAGTATTATTAAGCTTTTTGTTCATAATTAATTTATTAAGTGATACTAAAATAGTATATAATTACTGAAAGAGTATCAGTAAGGTTTGTTCCTAATAACTAACTTAGTTAGTGATACTAAAATAGTATATAAATACTATATGAGTATCATTAAATTTTTTGTTCATAACTAATTTATTAAGTGATATTAAAATAGTATACGGAAAAGGGCCTAAAATATCCTCGAAATATTGAAAATGGTACACAACTACCCCTCATCCACCTATTGGCTCCAAAATACCCTCCACATCCACCTATTGGCTCACAAATACCCTCCCCATCCACCTTTGGGTCTAATTTTAGCCATTTCATTAATGGACCACCATTTAAAATAATTAAATAATCCTTTTTATTACGTGGCACTGAACCATTGGTTGCAATTTAATTATTTAACATAATTTTAAACCCACCCATTTTTAACTAAACCCGCCCCAATACTTATTAAACCTGTCCGACCCAATACAAAAAGAACCCAACTAATTAAAATAGAAATATGAGAAGAAGACATATGCAAAGCTTATCGATATGTTCAATGAATGAAGTTCCAGTACTGAAAAAATGGTAGAATTACTTGCCTATACAGACTAAAAGAAAGGGTATTTCAAGGAAACTACAGCCCAACAACAATATCACTTATCTTCTGAAGTAAAAAAACGGCCGATCACTCCAAAATAGAAGTACCAAAACTAAGGTAAACAGGATAGCAAAGCAAAAATGATGTACACAAGAATTTCAAGCTGTTACTTGCCTTTTTCCCTTAATCTTTGTTCAAGCTGTACACAGGAATTTCAAGAAGTACACAGGAATTTCAAGGGTTACTTTAATTAGTTGGGTTCAATTTGGATTGGGTCGGGCGGATTTAATAAGTATTGGGGTGAGTTTAGTTAAAAATGGGTGGGTAATGGGTGGGTTTAAAATTATATTAAATAATTAAATTGCAATCAATGGTTGAGCTCCACGTAATTAAAAGGATTATTTAATTATTTTAAATTGTGCTCCATTAATGATGTGGCTAAAATTGGACCCAAATGTGGATGAGGAGGGTATTTGTGAGCCAATAGGTGGATGGGGAGGGTATTTTTGAGCCAATAGGTGGATGAGGGGTAGTTGTGTACCATTTTCAATACTTCAAGGGTATTTTAGGCCCTTTTCCCAATAGTATATCTTTACTGTATCGATATCAGTAAGCTTTTTTATTCATAACTAATCTATTAAGTGATACTAAAATAGTATATAAATAATGTATAGTATCATTAAGCTATTTGTTCATAACTAATTTATTAAGTCATACTGAAATAGTATATCTCTATTGAATGAGTGTCATTAAGGTTTGTTGTTAATAACTAACTTATTAAGTGATACTAAAATAGTATATAAATATTGCATGAATATCATTAAGCTTTTTGTTCATAACTAATTTATTAAGTGATACTAAAATAGTATATCTTTACTGAATGGGTATCATTAAGGTTTGTTGCTAATAACTAACTTAGTAAGTGATACTAAAATAGTATATAAATATTGTATGAGTATCATTAACCTTTTTGTTCATAACTAATTTATTAAGTGATACTTGTTGTAAAACTAAATGGATGCCATGTGAGGTCACCCCTTTGATTGTCATCCCTTGCCATACTAAATGGATGCAACAAAAACAATGTCTGATCTCGTATAAATTTTACCTGTATCAACTGGTCCTCCCTTATCAGAGAGAGACAACATCAAAGGCCCCTGTTGGAAATAGATACACATATTGATGGGTTGACTAGTAACTTGCTTCATTCATGAAGTAAGTTACAACTCCACTAAATAACTCCCTATAGTAAAAAAAGAAGAGTTATGTATTCTTGAATGGAGTGGGAGTTATAGGATAAGGAGTGATGTAACTCTTGAATGAATAAGAGTTACAAGTCTTAACCTTGTCCTATAAAAGGGAGGACTTGGGGTCATCCACAAACAACACAAACAACACAAACAACACAAGAAAAGAGTTCCTTAGATAAAGAGTGTAGTTGTTGTGAAAAACAATACAAGACTCCATAGTGATCTTGGAAGAAACCGCTTAGGCAATTGGTGGTGATAGCACTTGATCCTATAACAAGAAGGTATGCATAATTCCGCATAAATCTCCGAGTTTAAATCCTTCATTGGTATCAGAGCAAGGTTTGTTAGATGTGATTCTCTTTTCACCATTGCATCATAAATTTTTTAGTAATAAGCGGATTTTCGATTTTATTACATTTCGAAAAAGTTTTTCATTTTTTTATAAACGTACTGACTTTCGGCAAAGTTATCTCCTAGAGTGGACTGACAAACTAAACAAGCCATATATTAATGGAAAGATATTTTTGATATCTTTCCATCGATATATTATTTGTAAAATTTCGATATCGGATGAAGGAGATATGGGTGTTGAAAGTTGGCTGCAAAAGAAATAAAAAAGGACTGCTGGAACTTTCAGCAAGACTGCCCAACTTTCAAGATCATTTTCTCCCCCTTCATGTTTTCTGATGTGTGCAAGACATGTCACTAGAAAGATACTTTCAAAACCTTTCCAACGATATATTATTTGTCATTTTTTGACATCGAATAAATGAGACATGAGTGCTGAAAGTTCACTGTTTGAAAACATAATTTGGAAATTTTTTAAATTCTAAAAGTTTTCTAGGAAAATTTCAATTAAAAATAATAATAATATTGTTATGCTTAAGGTTACATGTGATGAAAGTAAGACAAACGTAGACTTTTGAACATGGGCTTCTAGCTGGACAATATTAATTTAGATGCAATTTTGCAGCAAATAAAAAAAAATGTGTTTGGTGCTTATTTGTGCTATTTCTTCTATGTGCGTAGATAAGTTTATAAAATGGCTTCAAAGACTATTATTGCTGAATTGAATAAGGGTGAAAAATTAAATGGTGATAATTATGACATTTGGCACCGTAAGATTCAATACATTCTTGAAGAACAAGAGGTTTTGGAGACCCAAAACCATGTGATGGTTGAGCCGGCGGGTGAAGACACCCAACAACATGAGATAAATCTTGAGACTTTTCAAGTCTGGAAGAAGAAAAATAGTATTGCTCGCATAACGTTGCTGAGTAGTATGGCTGATGATCTTATGTGTGAGTTCGAATCTTATCCAACGGCCCAAGCCATGTGGATAGCACTGAAAGATAAGTTTGGTGGCACTTCTGCTACAAAACTTAGGAGGTTGACCATTAAGTTTGACACCTATAGACTGCGCCCTAACTCATCGATAAAGCAGCATTTAAGAGAGATGTCAAATATGATACGAGAACTAAAATCAGCTGGTCATAATCTTTTTGATGAACAACAAGTGCAAGCTGTTATAAGATCTCTTCCTTCTAGTTGGGAATATATGAAAATTCATATGACCCACAATGAAAGCATCAAGTCTTTTGAAGACATTGAGCACCATCTTGTTCTTGAAGATGAGCGTCGTGACGCTTCTAAAGAAATTGATCAAGCTTTTCTAGCTGAATCTACTGGGACAATCCTAAGCAAAAGAACAAGAACAAGAAAGCATGGAAGAAAAAAGGGTCTGATAAGTCAAATCAGAAGGATAAATCTCAATTTAAGAAGAGAGGAAAACGTGGTGCTAAGAAGATTGATATGGCCAAAGTGGAGTGTTATTCTTGTCACAAGATGGGTCATTTTGCGCGGGATTTCCCGGAGCAAAATAAGGTAACATCATGCACTAAAACTCCACATTTTGCTTATGTCTCTAGTACTGCATTAATGGCAGATGCTAATACTTTGTGGACTGTTGACTCAGGAGCCACATACCACATAACTAGAGATAGAGGATCATTTCTTGAATACCGACGACTGCCTTCCAGGAGCAGATGGCTTTATGTAGGAAACAATGCATCAATTGAAGTGAAAGGGATCGGAACATGCAAACTAGAGTTGCAAGGTGGACGAATCCTTCTCCTACATGATGTCTTATATGTTCCAGACGTTTGGCAGAATTTAGTTTCAGCTGTTTCTCTTCTTAAATTAAGTTTCAGTGTGAATTTTCACAATAATTCTATTGACATTATTTATGGCACTGAATATTATGGTTCTGGTTACCTTTTTGATGGTTTTATTATGTTGGACACAATTTGTGGTTTTAATTATATATCTAATGATCATGGTTGTTTTTCTTTAACAACAACTCCAATTTTAGTTATAAATATTTGGCATGCTAGACTTGGACATATAGGCCTTGAAAGAATGAATAGATTGGCAAAAGAAGGATTGTTGGGGTCCATAACTAAAATTGAAATGTCAATATGTGAACATTGTCTAGTAGGAAAAACGACTAGAAAACCATTTGGAAAAGGAACTAGAGCTGAGTTTCCATTGCAACTCATCCATTCAGATATATGTGGTCCTATGAGTGTGAGGGCGAGGCATGGAGCCTCATAATTCATCACATTTATAGATGATTATATGTCACGCCCCGAAATAGGGGCGTAACTGGCACTCGATACCCTAATACATGGAGTTACCCATTGAAACATACTAACTAAACCAAACTTGTGAGGCAAAAATATTGGGCAGCACAACCTCTAAAAATTGAAGCCTGGACCTAGAGGTCATGACCTGAAAGAGAATAAACATACAAACAATGGTAGACAAACCAAAAAAAATAAAGATGTACTATCTAGCCGACGAGGCCACAACTGAAAACATACCTACTTACACAAAAAAGAAAACCCAGAATATTGTGTCCACAATAGCCTCTATGAGTGACATAAGCACTGTCGGGACAAGGCCCCGACTATACCCAAACTGTACAACAAAAGTAAACATCCTCTGATAACCCCAGGAAAAGATGGAGCTTACCAACTCACAGTTGAACCTGAATCCTAGCGGGTGGGTCGATTAGAGTCCCTGCCTGTACCTGCTCGCACAAAACAAAAAGCTGCGTCCCCAGGCAAAGGGACGTCAGTACGAATAAAAATGTACTGGTATGTAAAGCAAAAATTAAATCGTAAACATTTACTGTAAAAGGGTAATAGAGATATATACCACCTGAACTGAAACCCAAATAATCTCCATGGCTGACCTTTAGCCCCCCCCTACTACTTAAATATGCATGGTATGCTCGTATAATCATATGTCGTGAATACATACATATATATATATAGATGCAAATTCATGACATACCCAACCAAATGCTAGCAATGGTGGTGCTTTCCGGTAGCGAACCGGCATCATATTCGCCAACTTGTGGCCATCTGTGTCTCATACGTATAAATATAGGCAATAGGCCCCATACCTCCCGATTATAGCTCTAGAGTAGAATGCATAGCATGTCATGTCATGGATTTATAACACATATGAGTTACTGTTGTCGTGTTGCCAATCTTGGCCCATTTGTAGTCTTGTTCTCATAACCCCATAATAACTTTCGTATAACATATAACAATCTCATGGAACTTGATATGTTCTTCCAAATAAACTTGAAAAGTTAACTCGAATTTTATAAGGATAACCTAACCTTGTTGATATTCATAACAATTTTAAGGTGACTTACTTAATTCCTAACTTGGTTCCTAGATAATTTATAAAAGAAATATTTCAAAAACCAAGTGTTCTAATAGTTTACATTTAAATTATATTTGAGAGTTTTGATGGTCGTGAGCTACTTTAAAGTTTTTCTTTAATAATAACCTTAGTGGAGAAAGAGGGCTGGTCACAAGTAGTAAGGGTCTTGCATGACATTTTAATTCACATCACCCAAGAAAAAATACGAATTTATACGTGCAGACATATAATCAAGGAAACTGATAAAATGACGTGTAGATGTCGAACACTCTATTTATCCGAACGAGTGAAATACCAAAATAACAGAATCATGAAAATAATTCAGATGTGATCCCAATGCCTTTCACTGAAGGTCTTTCTAGCAAGAGAATAGTAAAATATCACATTCGGCGTTTTAGGAAATTCCCAGAAGTGGTGCTAAAATGAGGGACGTAGCTTCGCCTTAACATACATTTTCAATGAACGCTCGAATGGCCGTAGCTTCTTCACGAAAGTTGTTCCTTACGTCCTAAACTTCGTAAACACTATATATACACAGCTGGTACACACCTATAAACAATTCATAATTGTTCTTAAATCGGCATATTTGCCAAATGGCCTCAACTTGACGAAATGTCCGTAGAACTTCATAAAAACAATCATAAAAGAGTCCCGAGATGATTACCTTAGTTAACCAAGTGTA